>JABSTQ010000956.1:0-295000 GCA_013358835.2 Ixodes persulcatus
CACTTCCAAAAATAAAAGAAATTGTTAACAAAACGTAAACCAGACTCGTAACTAACGATCGTTGTTTGATGTTACAGTCATAATAAGTATTTAAATACGGTTCTCCGTACACATCCCTGGAGGTGGAGGCTCTGTGGTACCAATATAATTGCGTTACTAATGCAATAACATTGTCGAAAGTGCTGAGCGGTGAAGCCTAATTTACGTTCGAACGAGTGGAAGAACTTAGGCATTATTTTAACTACCATGTTGGGTGGGTGGGAGCGGCTTGTTAGTGTCGCCACCATTGCTCTAATTCACCGAACACTCGCAATTGTTGTTAATGTTCATCACCGAAAAGCTCCTCTTTCAATCAAGCAGTCAGGTCGGAGAATAAAAATAAATATGCCTTATATTTTGATTCGTGATTTAAACTAAACTAGTTTTACGTTGATGATTTAAATCAGACGCTTTTCTAACAAAAAGTAATTCGCAAAATATTTCTTTTATTTACGGATTGTCTATCATATGGTGATTTTTATTTGTATTTAATTTGCAGTTAGAACAAAGAATCATCAATTAAGAAAGAATCGTATAATGCTGACTACGAACAAAAAGAAGTGATATTTTGAGCAAATCGGAGCGTTGAGCTCGATTCCTATTTTCCAATTGGTTCGCCAGCCCTGACTTTCAATTGCAACCAAATGAAAACGCAAAAAAGAAAAGCGATAGCAAGAAAAGCAATATCCTTTGTAATGAAGTAAAAACAAAAAAAAAATAAAATGTTTAGCTAACCTAAAAATCAAGTTGTTTTTGTTCTACCATGTTGGGGATTACAGCAATAACAATTTGTTATTCAAACCGAATGCACTTTACAAAATATATATATATATATATATATATTTATATATATATCGCATTGTTATCGGTGTAGCTAAAATTAGCGAATATTTACCGCTAGATGTATTTTTTAGCATGGCAGATTGATGGATAATCCGAAGGAGCATGCGAACCTAAAATACTATTCTGCCTAAGTACGCTTTTTCATCGTTTCTTTATGTTTATTTTGCGTAATTATAGAGATACGAAGTTTAGTTATTGTATGCAAGTTTATCGCAAGGGTTCTAAAATTATATGATGCAAATTTAACAGCTCGTAAATGAGCTCCTTTTCTAGTAGGGTGATATCTGATTTCAACATGCCGCCGCAGCTATATTCTTTAAAAGTAAAAAATTGCAGTGGCTTAGCTCGGCTATGCCTGGATATACGTAGCGTGAGCTTAGGTTCAGCTGGTTATTCTTAGCTTTCCTGGCTGTCTAGGATTAGCTTGATTATCATGCTTACTGCTGCTTCAATGACACAGACACACGGTATACACATTATGTGACTACTTTGGGATCCGATGAGTTATGCTTCTCCGCCCTTCTGCACAGCTGAGCAGCAATTTCGCTCTCCTTCTCCATGGCTATACCACACTGGCAAACGCCCCGCTATATGTATACCCCCACTGATACCTCTGCGCATGGCACGAAATGAGAGGCGCTATCAAGCGGCTCCACTGCAGCGTCAGACTTGGCAACGGCGCAACGGAGGCGCACAGCTGGGCACGCGGTGGCGCCAGTGCGTCTGCCGCGGCTATGACGTCACTCCTCTGGAATGCGCAGACCGCCGAGGCGCGCGCGGCGGCGGCGGAGCGCGCGGCGGCGGCTACTCCAACGCGCCAGCTGTGCAGCCGCCTCGGTGGCTCCGAGCATTCTGTTTCCGGCTCTCGTCTCGAGCGGACGCAGGATCATGGGCTCCCAAGGAGCGGTGATAGCGGCCGGGAACGGCCGTGGTATCTTGGCTGAATCATCCTCGGAATCGTTTCGCATCGTACTGCCTCCCCTACCATCAGGAGATATGGTTTTGAACTCAGTGCTTCTTCATGCCGACGTTACGGGACGCCCGTACAGGATTGAAGATTTTAAGAACGAACTGCGTCGCTTGGGCGTCCTTCCCCCCTTAAAAGCGGGAGGGGCGTACCAAATGAATCACGTCTGGCTCTTCAAGTTCCAGTCGCCGGATGCACCACGCAAGCTGCTAGACGCCCGGGAGCTGGAAGTAAAAGGCAAGAAGTGTCTCGTTGTGGATCCCAACGACGGCGAGATGCGCCTCGAGCTTCACTGGCTCCCCTTTCACGTCAGCGACGACTCGGTGCGGCGAGCGCTTGAGCAGTACGGAAAGGTGAGCGAGGTCACCCGCGACACGCGGAGAGCTGACGGCTTTGCGGGCGTGCAGTCCACCACGCGGTTCGTGAAGATGACCCTCAAGAACGGCGTCACTAAAGACAAACTTCCGCACCAGCTGCGTGTGCAAGGAGGCAATGTGCTCGTCTTGGTTCCCGGCAGAGCCACCCTCTGTCTTCGGTGCAAGAAGACGGGCCACATCCGAAGAGACTGTCGTGTTCCCCGGTGCGAGGAGTGCAACCGCGTCGGGCACGAGAAAGAGAACTGCGCTCGCACCTACGCAGCGGTGACGGAAGTGGCCACAGCGGGGGAATTCGACGAACACGCAATGGATGAAGAAGAGGCTGAGGCAGCCGCGAGGAGCGCCGTGCCCGAAAACCCCGGCCCCGTCCCTGCAACACGGCCTGCGGAAACAACCGATATAGAGGCGTCAGCAGAGGGTGACAACAGCAGCACGCCTGACCGGCCCCCGGCCAAAGCTCCGCGAATCACCATCGAGAACAAGGAGAGCAACCGTGTCCCGCAAGTTCAAGACCCAGAGCCGGGTGAGGCAACGGAGGATTCTCTGACCGAAATTGAGTCGGACATGGAGGGAGCCGATGACGACGCTCTCCAGAAACCGGGCGACCTGCATCCAGAGGACGGCAACGCCGCTGGGCGCAAGGACTTCAAGTGGCGCTCGGCGTTGGCAAGGAAAGAGCGGTTCAACCCTAAGCCGCGCATCCCCTCGGAAGAGCGCCGGCGGACTGGTCACCCCCCGCCTTAGGTACGTCCGGCTTCGGCTTCTGCTTGCTAGTATCCCTTAGGGTGGTTTTGGAACATGGTTTCGTTTGCCTGCAACGGGCTAGCCATTCCACGTCACCAAAGCATGAAAGTCTTGCAGATTGCCACCCTTAACTGCGTGAGCCTCATAGCCCAACGAAGAAAGCAGTGGGCTCTGAACTTGCTTCTACAAAAAAATGTGGATGTGGCCATGCTTCAGGAAACGAAACTAGGGACTGAGCAGCAGGTGGAATCCTTGGCCTACTTCATGAGAAGGCACTTTGAGTGCCTTTCTTCCAAAGCTAACGCCTACAGCGGCGGATCGTCCGTTTTGATCCGGAAGGGCAGAGGCATTGAGATTTGCCCTGAACGGGAAACCGACCATGACGGTCGTATTTCTGCAGTAGAAGTCTTGTACCGGGGCGAACTACATTACATAAGCTGGTCTCTGTATACGCCCCAAACGACATTGCTGAGCGAAACGAGTTTTTTATCGCTCTCCGTGAATGCGTTGACACGCCATGCAAAACGGTATTGGCGGGCGACTTTAACTGCGTCTTGCACGTGGCAGACTGCTCAAGGGGGCTGCGGTCGGATGTGAGCCGCGGGGAACTTCGAAAACTCCTGCGCGACTTTGACCTGCAAGATGTTCAGGAGTGTGCTGCGGGTCCATGTCTAGAGTACACCCACTGGCAAGGAAGCAGCCATGCAAGGCTGGACCGCGTGTACGTCTCGAGTGAGCTCGCGGCAGGTAGCTCGGCATACGACGTTCAACCGCTGGCCTTCTCGGATCATGCCCTTGTGACGGTCGCCGTGGGGAAGGCTGCCCGTCCGAAGAACCCGTCGTCGTGGTGGAGCGGATGGAAGTTAAATGAAAGTCTTCTCGAGGATGAGGTGCTGCGCGCCGAGCTAGAAAAGATTATTAGGAAAAAAAGCGACGGGAAAGTCGTAGATGCGGTAATGTGGGAAGAACTGAAGCAAGACGTCAAACTGGCTGCCTATCGGTTCAGCCAGGAGAGAGCGGCTTCCAAGAAGGCTAAAAAGCGCTCCTTGGCGCCGACCCTTCCCACTCTAATCGTTGAAGAGAACAAGACGCCCGGAGTCTTCACAGACGACATCCGAGAGTGCAAGGGCCGAATCCTCGAGCTCCTGGAGCAAGAATACAAGGGCGCAATGATTCGCAGCAGAACGCTCACCCTGGAAAGAGACGAAGAGCCCCGGAAGATTTTTAAAACACGGGAAAAACAGCATGCGGGCCGTAACCGAAATGCCAAGCTACATGTAGGCCTAGACGTGGTGACGCGGCAAGAGGACATTGAGGCCGCTTTTGTGGAAGCATACACCACGCTGCTCACAGCGGCCGAGAACGAGAGCCTTATTTGGGAATACGGAGGACCGGTGCCACGAGTATCGGAGGAGCTAAGAGAGCAAATCAACAGAAAGATTGATGTGGACGAAGTCAAGAGAGACATCAAGGAGCTGGCCCCTCGCAAGTCGCCTGTTGTGGACGGCCTTGGCAGCCTCTTTTACAAGACTTTTGTGGAGCAACTGGCCCTGATCCTCCGGGATGTCTTCGCCGACATCCTGCACAGAGGGCTGTTGCCGCAGTCGATGCGTCAGGTGGTCACCGTCCTCATCCCAAAGAAGCACTTCGTGGGCCCGCTGAGAGTAGGTCACTTTCGACCGATCAGCCTGCTGACCAGCGATTATAAGATCTTGGCCAAGATTCTTGCTAAGCGGCTGAAGTCCGGGCTTTGCAGCATCATCGGCGACCACCAGACATACGGTGTCAAAGGAAGAACGATCACCACAAACCTGCACGCAATGCGCATAGTGTGCGAGACTGCGCAGGTGCTGCAGTGCCCGCTGGCTGTGCTGCAGGTCGACCTCTGCAAGGCATTCGACAGAGTGTGCCACTCGTTTCTCTTCTCGCTCTTGGAGGCCTGCGGGATTGGCGCGCGCTTACTGCAGTACGTGAAGCTATGCTACAGTGACATTTCAACCCGCCTGCTCGTAAACGGGAACAAGACACCTCCCATTGCTGTGAGCAGATCGGTGAGACAAGGCTGCCCGCTGTCGCCGATCTTGTTCGCGCTCTACCTTGAGCCACTCTGCAGGACCATTATCAGTGATGCGAACATCAAGGGATTGGCCTTGTCGTCAGGATCAGTTAAAGTCCTGGCGTATGCAGACGATGTGGCGGTGGTGTGTTCGTCGGCAGCTCAGGTGCAGGAAGTGGTGCAGCACATAAGTGACTTCTGCGCAGCCTCGGGCGCAGAAATGAACCCGGACAAATCTGCGGGTGCCTGGCTGGGCCACTGGGACTCCAAGCCCGAGAACTTTCTTGGCATCCCATGGACATCGAGTGTATCAAAATATCTGGGTGAATGCCTAGATGTTGAGCAGCTAAGCACGGGCCGTGGCGGTGTGGACGTACTCCGCTTGCGGTCTAAAACGATAGACTGTTATGGTAGGCACACCTCGTTGATGCATCGGGCCTACGTCTCTAACTTTGTTCTTTTTCCGACCGCGTGGTACACAGCGCAGGTAGTGCCGTGTGCGTCCCTTGAAATTGCTAAAGTTCAACGCCTATTCGCGACCTTTGTTTGGGAGTCTAACTTTGAACGCATGCGACGCAACAACCTTTTTTTAAGCCAAAAGAAGGGCGGGATTGGTTTGGTGAATGTTGAACTGAAACTTTTGGTTCAGCGTTTCTTGTTTTTTAGGGATCAGAAGAACAGCCTGATTTTGTCATCCTTCAGAGATCTTGGAGGCTCCTTCTTGAGATCCTGGTTAGAGGATGTATCAGTATCTGCCCGGTCCCGGGTGCTAAAGTTCTACAAAGAAATAGCGGCCGCAATAGAGTTCTTCGAAACAAGGTACTCAAAGGAGTATCTTCAAAAGGTGAAAAAGAAAAAATTGTACTGGGATACGCTCAATTCCCTGACGCCTCCTCCTTTGTACCGTATGAGTGCCGGAAGTGTAATTAAGTCCGATGTCTTCCAGCGTCTTCGGCGGTATCCAGTGAGAGTAAGCACAAAGAATTTTTTCGTACGTCTTCATAGGGAGGTGTTACCCGTGAAGACTTGGTCGGCGAAGAAGGGTTTTTTTGTACCTTGGTCTCAGAACTGCGCGCTCTGCCCGTTGCCAGAAACCCTTGAACACGTTTTTCTGTACTGTACAAATGCAGAGTTGTTTTGGGCCGAACTTAGAGCTGTGCTGCGGATAGACATGTATATGACCTGGAAAAAAGTGAAATTCTTAGAGTTCGGGTCAGGTCCGAACAGCAGAGCCTGGGAAGTCCTTGCCCTGCTTGGGCTGCAGTCACTATGGAGGTCGAGGACCGATCATTTGTATGTGGTGGAGGGGGGCAAGCTGGCATGGCGCCACTTCATTGACGGCTTCATGTATGTTGACACCCTGATAGAGGCCACGCTACAGCCCGACCTAGAGTGCTGGGCGGTGTGGAAGTCGCGATTGCAAAGCGCTAAAAACGCTTAGGCATGGAGGCCATCCAAGTTTCTTTATGTACGTACTCGGCTGCAAATGCCAAACAGTTCGGCTGTTGGAAGCTATGAATGTGCTAGGCTGCCCTCCTATTGAGACGCTCTGAGTTTGTTCTGTGCAGCTTTTTTACCCATGTAAATAGCCGTCCTTTTACATAATAAAAAAAAAGAAAAAAAAAAGCCTCGGTGGCTCCGAGGCGAGAGCGCTGGCCTACGGATCCCCATGTGGCGGGTTCGAAACCCGGCCGAGGTGCCCGCAATCTGAAGGAGGCTTATTGCGTAGGAGGCGTCGTGTAACCGAGCTTTCGGTTGCACGTCAAAAGATCGCCAGGTGGTCCAAATTAATCCTCAGTCCTCCGCTGGGACGTGCCAGATGCCCGTCGTTGGTTTGGCACGTAAAACCCCCAAATTTGACTTTTTGGCGCCAGCTGTGCGCCTTGTGACGTCACTGCTCCTCGCGCATGCGCAGCACGGCTCTGCAGGAGTCACGCGAAACTGCTCAACCTCGGCCAGTGTAGCTCACGCTACAAAAAATAAAACGCAGTCCCGTTCACTGACTTATTTCTAGTTTAGCACACGTTTCCTTGACCCCGCGATTTTAAATCATGGTGCTGGCAGCCATTGTAGTGGAGCAGAATACAACAAACGCCTGTTCCGCTGTTAGATTGCTCCGCACGCGACCAGTCGACGTACACCAGAAGCCACAAAATGGTAGGCCGCGATGATAGCGATGACTGCATCCGCCTATATATCCATCGCCGGCGTTACGTAACCAAAAACTTACAGAGTGGCAATAACCCCATAGCCCTGCCCGACGGCTTTTGTGACGTGATTTGTTTGAATTCGGTGGACGATCAGGTGCGTGGGTCGTACAGGGGGCGCGTTAGAAGCACCAGGACGGAGGACGTGTTCCAGGACATCATTGCTTCGAGTACGACGTCTGGAACGCGTCTCTCCGAGCGGTGCATTGGGCGTCCTATCCCGCCCATGCATCAAACGTGGTCCCGTGGTTTGGCAACAACTGACATAGCAAAAGCCTGATGTCACCGCGTCGGATGTCGCGATCCTGGCCGTTGGTCGTATAAGTTCCTGGCAAAAAGGCACGAGCAAACGCGAGTGTCACTGTCGTCGCGGCGTCCCTACGCGTCCCAACTCCTAGCTGCCGAAGCTTCACAGGGACTGGTCAAGCTGGAGAGCGACATGCAGCTGAACACATCGGCCACATGCTGCTGCGACAATGCCAGGATCGCGACAGGCGAGAGCATTACACTACTGTGACGTCACCAGGCGGAAATTGAGGCCCCACTTTTTTTTTTTTTGGACGCGGTAAACACACCAGTCAGACACGCGTTCCAGGCACCATAGTTTCGAGCAAAGGTTGCAAGTATACGAGAACCGCGTGAATCAAACCGAGACACGCGAATTGAAATATTAGCGGCTGGGGTTCGACGTTGTGTACCCGGAAAATGAAATTTCTTTCGATCGCAACGTTCGAACGTGGTGTGTGTGTGCGTGTTTGTACTTAGAAACGTTTTTTTTTTCTATTTATTGGTAAGCGGATTATATCCGCGCGACAAATAAAAAAAAAAAGAGAGACAGAAGTTTTTGGTTTGTCGGGTTTATTAGTAGTTTTGTGACGAGTAGCAGGAAATATCTTTGTAACACTTCGAGCAAGGGGAAAGTGAGATTTTCGCTGCTAATCGAGGTCTGCGTCTTTTAACGTTTCGTATATGCATTCCTTAAGTTTTTTGCTTCTAATTTTACGAACACCTTTAAACCAGCCGCCGGTTGTGTGTTCACTGTTCATTTAACGTCAGAAGTTTTTTTCCCTGCAGGCTGATACTAAAATTAAAAAAAAAGAACAAGGTTCTTCGGGCTATGTCGTCCATTTCCTCTCGTTAATTGTGTTGTCCGTAGCTGCCCGAGTCACGTTGATCCTCGTCCGGCGTCTTGCCAGTCCGGCCTTCGCTTCACACGACCGAGCCGATTTGTTTCGGTCTGCCGGTCCTACCTAGGATAAGTGGACCGAGGGTTCCCGGACGGACGGCCGTTCCGGGAAAACGTGACACCCTGCCATTTGTCTGAAACGTCCCCGTTTACCCCGTCACGGTGGTCCACTATCGGTTCATCTCAAGCTATCCGGATCGACTAGCCGACCTTCGCTTCACTCCGAAGTCCGTGATTAGGGTTACAGCATCTAACGGCATATTCGATTAACTCGCACCAAAACTGCCCTGAAAGCATTACAGTGCACAGCACTCCTCGGTCGTTGGCGCAGATGGCCTCGTAGCTATTGTGCCATAAACCCCCAAAATCTCTCTCTCACTCTCCTCGGTCGTGCAGCGCGAAGCCAGTGCAACTTCGAGGACAAATTGAGCCGCGCCAATGCACCGCGGCGAGCGCAACGATGCGTCACCTTGCGTTTTGTTCACTTTTTCTTGCGTACGTCAGCAAGGAGTGTCCGTCTGCTGTAAATTTATCCTAGAATTACTCGCGGATTTAGCAGTACCACACAAATGAACATCGTGGACGTGATCGATGGGGTCACGAAGCGGGTGACAGTTCCACAGGTATATTTTATCCATCATTGTTGGCTCAAGAAAGAGTACCGCCAGATAATAGCCGTACGTCGGAGTTATCAAAACGCCTCAGAACGCTTTCCAGGAAGTTCATAACTTTCGGGCGCTCCTTGCCCCCGCAGCAATCACCGGTAATCGCGGAGATGGTAAGAAACTCGTCATCTTCGCTGTCAGAGAAGAGCTGAGAATTCATCGAGTTGCCTCTGCGAAGCGTCGGTATTGCGAGGTCACCATCTCAATAGACTGCGCGTCTGCTACTCCCGCCATCTCCACTATTCCCGCTCCTGGCTGCAATGCCTGATGGGAGTGCACTCTGGCGCACCGTCTTTTTTTTTGGTGAGCGTTGGGGCAACGAAAAGGCGCACCGGTAGGGTGCCGTCCTTTGATCGATCATGCGAACCGGTGCGCACCGGTGCGCACTAGTGCGCGTGATCAAGGATGCTATAAGGAGCCTTCAGCGTCATATGTGTTCCGTTCTTATAATGCTTCTACGAATAATGATAATATTTTCGGCCCCCAGCTGTACTCCCTTTCCCACTAGGTTCGAGCGTAGCCGCGACCCTACGATCTGACGTAGCCGATCAAGCAGCGATAAAATTGCAACGCCGCGGTGCTCGTCGTCTTTCTGGGTTTGCAGTTACGCACTAAACCAATCACGCAGTGTGAATGCGTCATAATTCTGCGTTTTCTTTTTCTTTTTTTGCGGGATTTTTTTGCTGGGTAATAGTGGACGCAGCATCCCACAACTGCCTCTTAATAATAAAAAGTAAAATTTTATCAGTGCTCACCGACAATTTTAGATTGAGCTTATTAATCACCGCCAAGACGTCACACGTGAAAACACTGATAGGAGAAAGCGAGTCACCATCATTGGGTACGTTCAGTCGGTTTGTTCTCATCGAGTGAATGAATGGTAAATAGCCAGCCGCTGCTAAAAAAAACGAGGCATATTTGTTGGCAATGTTTTAGGCGATAACACGTAAGAACTGTCATCGTTACTAGAAGAGCTGAGAGATGTATATTGCGAAAACGAATGTGTCTTGGTATTTAGAATTTTCCAGAAACATTTGGGATCGGAATATACACTATTTTGAAGGCGTGTTTCGTGAACGTATTCATCACGGGCAAACCGCAATATCTTAACTGAAGAGTTGTTGAACATTTTGTACCACTCTCGTGGACACGGCCTCTCGCACATGCCATAAAAACGAGCCTTTTTTTTTTTTGCAAAATCGATTTTTTTTTTTTGAAAACAAGCTCAGGAGCTTATTCGATTTAATACGCCTTTTTGACACGTATTTGTCAATAGCTTCTTTTATTAGTGACGTAAACCTTCTGGCTGCAAATTCTTCTTCATTTGAATCATATAGCTCAGAACATGCATGCGATTCGACATACTTAAGCAGGCTAGAGTAATCTCCCTTTTGATGGCAATAAATTAATATTTTAAGTTCTTGTGGTAGACACGTTTAGTAACTTTCGGCTTGGATGGCTCGATGATGAGCAGCAACTTTCACTAATGTATATGACGATGATGTCATCGCGTCGAAAGAGAACCTTTATAAAAGCAAGTCAAGTGCGTTGCCTGAAGCATTCGTAAGATAATTTTTTTTTTATTTTATAAAAATCGATAAGCGGCAAAAGCTAAGAAGCCCTGCCTCTTGTAAGGTAATTAGAGTAAACCTGTCTGCCAAAAGCCTAGTCTACGCCCTGGAAATTAAAATTGCCACATTGCCGCGTGGGTGTTAGAGTGGCAATGCATTCGACTCGTACGCAGAGGCCCCAGGTTCGATTTCTGGCCGCTGAACTTTTAATATTGTGTTGTACTCATAGTTTTTACAACGTCCGAAAACCTTCTCGTTTACAATGTTAGAAGGCCGATTACTCTAGTTCAAATGTTCGCGAAACCCGTGCTCTACAAAAGGCGCTCCGCGTGGCTCTACAAGGTCAGTTATTCGCCAGCGCATGATCCTGCTAGGACGCCGACATCGACGTTCACCTACGACGCCTGTTATTGTTCTTATTTTCTGGGGGCACAAGTTCTCCCCAATAAACGTTTATTCCTTCCTCTTTATTTATTGTTGTTTTGGTCGCCACCGTAACATTTTCTTGGAGGTGCAGGGTATCGCATTCTACGCCCGTGAGGCGTATACCCCTCCGAAGACCCCGGCCAAGTGAGGTGCTCAACCCCGAAAGGCTACCCTTCGCAGAAGACGCCGACACCGGAGCAAGCCGCTGTACCAAAGGCGCACTACCGGAATTCTGACCCCTGCCGCAGAAGCCTAAAAAAAAGACCGTGGCGATAACCACCCCACCGTCGTCATCTTGCCCGTCACTCCCCACACTCCGACGCCCTTTCACGGCTCAGCTTACCAGGATGAAAAGGACTGGCTGCAGCATTATGAACGTGTAGCCCGCCACAACAGATGGACGGTTGAGCAGCGTCTCCAGAACCTCTACTCCTCGCTTGAGGGCACCGCGAGGCACTGGCTTGAGAACCGCGAAGCCTCCTTTACTTCGTGGGAGTCATGTGCCGCAGAATTAAAGCGTACTTTCATCAACCACCACCGTCGGCAGAGAGCAGAGAACCTTCTTCAAACAAGGGTGTAGGGACCCAAAGAAAGCGTGACAAGCTTTTTTGATGAAGATGACTTGCACATAATTGCCCGAGCCGATCCGGTGGCCGCCGAGGAGAAGAAACTTTTCGCCCTCATTCGTGGCATGAGCATGACATATTCGGAGGCCTAGTACGCAATCCCCTGACTAATGTCAATGGTTTTGTAACCGAAGCCACCAATATCGAGCGTGCACTGACGGCCCCAGCAAGCCGCTACCATCGACTCGCCGGTGCGCCTACTGTTCCAACCGTCGCAGCTTCCCGTCTGAACCTGAACACCACCGGTGTCGACAGCCTTCGGGAGATCGTCTGAAATATTGTATAGGAAGAGCTCCGCAACATCTATCTGCTGCAGATCACCCATCCTCACTCTCACTTGCCGAGGACGTCCGAGAAGAGGTCCACCGAGCCTTGCACCTCGAGGCTCCAGTCACCTTAGCAGCACAAGAGGAGTCCGCTCTAAGCTACACCGCGATGGGCCGACGAGCACCACCAGCCCAGTGTCCTTACATGGCGCCCCACCGACGTGGATCTTCCGCACTGCAGTATCCCCGACGACAGGAAAATCGGGCGCACGTTCGCCCAGAACAAGCTGCGGTAAGGAAGACTGACGTGTGGCGGACGGCCGATATGCGACCGCTGTGCTACCACTGCGGTGAGACTGATCACGTCTACCGGAGGTGCCCATACCGCCAAATAGGCCTAGGAGGGTTTGCGCCGACCGACCCTCGCCCGAGGTACAGTGAACGCCTTCGCGACATCGAGGAATACCTCCGTCGCCCTCCGTCACAACCGCCATCAGCATCATGAGGTTCAGGTTCTCAATCCCCCCCCGACGTTCCCCATCGCCCTTCCGTCGGTTAAGCAGTGGCAGCCTGTTTTCCCTGTCCCGCCGCGAAAACTAGGCGTCCGTGCTCCGGCGAGACGTGTCCACCCGGAGAACTCCCTCTCCAACGACGACACGTGCCGGAGCGACTTTTCCGCAACGGTGCCCAACAACCTCAATGTTGTCATCGACGGCCACGACGCGTCGGTACTCGTGGACACCGGAGCGGACTACTCCGTTTTGAATGCACTCTCTCGACGCCTCCGGAAAGTCATCACACAGCAGGATGGCCCGCAGATACGCAACGCCGGAGGGCATCTTATTACACCCGTTGAAAAGTGTACCGCCCGGGTCAAGATTCACGGCGAGACGTGTCCAGTAAATTTCGTCGTTCTGCAGGACTGTGCGAGAGACGTTATACTCGGAATGAACTTTTTGTGTGAATACGGCGCCGTCATCGACCTGGAAGCGAGCTAGTTGACGCTGCGGAAGCCTATTATAACACCAGATGATCGGGAAACTACATCGGCCACGTCAGCTGCAGTGCGCGTACTTGGTAGCCATGTGAACTTGCCACCGTGCTCGAGTGTGCTTGTGCCTGTCGAAACTGGAACGACTGTCTGCGGAGAAACACTGCTGGAAGGAAGCGTTCAGCTGCTCCTAGAAAGAAGGATAGGCGTCGCAAGAGGCGTAGCGGAGCTCCAAGACGGACGCACGGTTGCCCTTGTAACGAACTTCTGACAGGAGGCCCTGCACCTTACGAAGGGCACCGCCGTGGGCCAAGCCGAGGAACTCAGGGACTCAGCCGCAATCGCCGGAGTCATGGAAGACGTCTCTTCATCGCAACACGAGAAAACGACCGCCCTCGGCGTTCGACATCGATCTAAATCTCCCCATCACACAACGATGACAGCTGAGTGTTTCGCCACGTCATCAAAGGTACGCCAAACGTCGACTGCGAAGCACCGAATTGTTACTGACGACGACGCACTTCCTGCTCATTGGCCACTCTACCGAGTCTCAGGTAAAGAGAAAAAAGTCATCCAGAAGCAAGTTCAGGAAATGCTGGACGATGACATCATCCAGCCCTCAAACAGTCCATGGGCTTCCCCAGTGGTCCTGGTAAAGAAGAAAGACGGAATACTGAGATTCTGCGTGGACTATTGTCGACTGAACGCAGTAACAAAGAAGGACGTATATCCGCTGCCCCGCATTGACGACACTTTGCACAGGCTGCGCCACGCCCTATACTTTTCGTCGATAGACTCGAAGAGCGGGTACTGGCAGATTGTTGTCGACGAACGAGACCGTGAGAAAACTGCCTTCGTCACGCCAGACGGACTATACTAATTTAAAGTGATGCCGTTCGGACAATGCACGGCGCCGGCGACCTTCCAGCGCGTTATGGACACCGTACTTTCGGGTTTGAAGTTGTAGAGCTGTCTCGTCCACCCGGACGACGTATAGTGTTTGCAAGCGACTTCGACGAGCACCTCAGACGATTTCGAGCCGTGCTACACGCTACAAGACTTCTGGGCTGACACTGAAAACGTCGAAATGTCGGTTCGGTTATGGCGAGCTGAAATTCCTTTGCCACGTCGTGCTACTCAGGGTGTAATTCTTGACTATGCAATTCCTCTGCTGTAGCTTAATTTCCGAATCCATAAGACGGCTGTACGAAGATTTATTTGGCTGTGCGCATACTACAGACGTTTCGTTCGCGATTTTGCGAAGATTTCTGCACCGCTCACGTATTTGACGAAGGACAACGTGAACGTCCAATGGGGAAACGAGCAGGGTCAAGCGTTCAACAAACTGAAGAAAACACTCCAGTCGCCCCCTATCCTCGGACACCTCGATCAGTCAGCCGAGACGGAAATTCACACGGACGCCAGAAACACCGAACTCGGAGCGGTGCTTGTCCAGCGACAAGAGGTAGCAGAGAGGCGGATCACTTAGCAAGCCGGGCCTTATTCAAGGCAGAGCGAAATTACTCAACGACCGACAAGAAGTGTCTTGCCGTCGTCTGGGTGATAACAAAGTTCCGTCCGTACTTGCAGGGGAGTCCATTCCGTGTAGTCACAGACCACAACGCTCTCTGCTGGCGCGCGAACCTGAAGGATCCGTCAGGACACCTCGCCCGCTGGAGCCTTCGTCTGCAAGAATTCGACCTGACTATTTTGCAGCAGCCCGGCCACAAGTACCACGAAGCCGACTGTTTGTCTAGGGCCCAAGTTGAACCTCATCCCAACGGCACTGACGACGACGACGACGACAGTTTTCTCGACGCAGTTCGCGATACCGATAGGGGGGCACTTCAACGAAACAACCCGGAACTTGGCGCCGTGACCAACCACCTCGAAAGTAGAGTAAGTTCAGTTCCTCGAGTCTTTTCTCGAGACCTGTGAAGTTTCAACTTTCGACGATGTGTGCTCTTTAAAAAAAACTTCGGGAGCAGCAGCCCTGCATTGCTGCCGGTTGTCCCTTTCAGCTTTCGAGGCGAACTTTTCAAGCATGCCACGACAACCCAACAGCTGGAAACCTCTGTTACAGCAGCACACTTGCCAGAATTCATGACAAGTACCACTGGCCAAGACTTACGAAGACAGTCAATCTGTACACCCGATCGTGTCACGAGTGCCAACGGCGTAAAACGCCACCAACAAAGTCAGCACGATTGCTACAGCCGATATCTGCCCCGATTACGCCCTTCCAGCAGATTGAAGTGGAATTGCTTGGGCCCTTCCCACCGTCCACGTCGGGGAACCGCTGGATCATCGTTGCAACAGATTATCACCCACGATATGCGGAAACGAAAGCCCTTCCGTCGAGAAGAGTGCTGGAAGTCGCCAAGTTTTTGTCGAGGCCATCCTCCTCCGTCACGGCGCCCCAGAAGTCTTGATTACAGACCGAGGATCATCGTCCATGACACAGCTGACGCAGTAAATCCTTCGGCCAGCCACATCAGCCATTGTTGAACCACTGCTTATCATACAGACCAATGGGCTCACGGAGCGGCCCCAGAAGGCGATTGTTGAAATGATCTTCATGTACGTCGACTTAGAGCACAAGACGTGGGACGATGTATTGCCGTACGTCACATTCGCTTACAACACGGCTGTTCAAGAGACCATTGGGTTTATATAATTTGTGCTGCGGTATGCCAGAAAGGTGACGACAATGCTGGACTTGATGCTGATCCATGAGCCAGGTGATGACGGAAGCGACGATGCCCATCGGGTCAGTCAGAGGGCAGAGAAGGTACGCCAGCTTGCCCATCTTCAGATCCAAGATCTATAACGTGTCGACCTTCGGTACAACCTTCGACGCCACGACGTCCAGTTCCACCCTGGAAACAGAGTGTGGCTGTCGACACCAATTCGCCACCGCGTTCTCAGCCAGAAACTGCTCAAGCGATATTACGGACCCTACAAGGTCACTCGCGTCTCGGAGATCTCAAATACGAAGTTCTTCCCGATGGAACGCGGCCGCCTACAAGACGCCATATACGACCCGAGGTGGTGCACGTCGTCCGCCTCAAGCTGTATTACGACCAAGAGCTGCGGACTGACTGAGATCCGTGACTACCATATGTGCCGTTCTTTTTTTTTTTTTTTTTGCTGTATCGGGGCGACGCGTGTTTTAAAGGGGGGAGTAATGCCGCGTGCATGGCCGAGTGGCAACGCACCCGACTCGCACGCAGAGGCCAAGGTTCGATTCCTGGTCGCGCAACGTATATTATTGTGTTGTAATAATAGTTTCTACAACGTCCGAGATGCTTCTCGTTTAGAATGCTCGAAGGCCGAACATTCTAGTTTGAATGTTAGTGAAACCCGAGCGTCTATAAAAACCCTCCGCGTGGCTCTTCGAGCTCAGTCCGTTCTTCGCCAATGCTCGATCCTGCTATTACGCCGAGAACGACGCTCACCTACAACGCCCGTTATTATTCTCATTTTGTTTCGGGCACAAGTTTGCCCCATTAAACGTTTATTTCTTCCTCTTTTTACAGCGAAGCTGCATATGACAAGGGGTCCATGCATTTTTGATATCTGTGCTCAAAAACAAAAGTCAGAACTT
The DNA here is from genome assembly GCA_013358835.2 of Ixodes persulcatus. Taxonomy (NCBI): domain Eukaryota; kingdom Metazoa; phylum Arthropoda; class Arachnida; order Ixodida; family Ixodidae; genus Ixodes; species Ixodes persulcatus. Next base: position 16,572 of record JABSTQ010000956.1, read on the forward strand.
GCATGTAAAAGCGCTGCATCGTATGGAAATGCATATACACCCCGTCACCTCGATATGCATTTTGATAAGGAAAGACGTCGAAACGTGTGATAATCGAGATACATTCGAGAACAATGGGCCGTCTCCCGCTCGAGTCGGCTTACGTCACTGCTTTATATATATAAAATCTGCAGCTCTTATATATGTAAAGCATTATATGTATATATTTAACTTCAGCATAGAATATCACGAACGTTGTAATGGAACCCATTAGTGTATATCGAAGTGGTCACAAAGCAATCATCACTACCGTTTGAAAATTATGTATATATACTGTAAATAAATATTTGGTGAAGTGCTTTTGTGTGTTTCTTGGTGAATCATGTGTGGTGGTGCTCTACAGCTTCACTGGCCAACCACCTTCACATAGTAGAATGACTGACTATTTTTATTTATTGCTGTTTTGGTCGCCACCCGTGATAAAATGTAAGCATTTTATATTTGCTAAAATCAATTTCTCTTCGTTCATGTGCCGTGAGGAGGTTTCTAAGATCGCCTAAATATTGCTCCCTCTGTGGGCTCTAAGCATCCTTGAAATCCATAAATCATAACGATACGCTACTGATTTCCCTATTAAAAAGCAATTAAAGACCGAACAAACCGTGGTCGTCTCCAGCGATACGAGGAGCATTGTTGCGGCAGCCAGCAGGACATGTGACCAATGAAAACGCGACAGTTTGTCGAGATTGCGAACGCTGTTATTACAAAATGTGTATGCTTTTGTAGATGACCAAAGCAAATAAGAGTATTCGACAAATATTTTTGCTCGGAAGGGAAACGTAATACTGCAATAATCGTCTGAAAAACAACGCACTATTCTTTTTTTTTTTTTTTTGTCTTCAGCGGGAGTGATGTGTCCGGTCGTCAGCTCTCGAGCACGCGCTCGCTGGGTTGAATCGTAGTCCGGGCTGTGGGGGCAACAAGCCCCGCGCGTTCGAGATATCACTCCGCGATTCCACCGGTCGGAGGCGCGAGGATCCTTCACTCGCTATTGAGTGTCAGTGGTCCTGGTTTCGGAACATGCTCTTCCCATCGCCGGAGATAACTTCGGTGTTTTGCGATCTTTGATTGCTTCTTAGTAGGAAAATCGGACACGTATCGTCATGATTAGTGATTTGTAGGATGCTTAGAGACAGCACAGTGAGATATCGCCATATTTAGGCAATCTCAGAAACCTCCTGAATGCACCTTTAATGTGTTAAATTGTAAAAAAAACAAAAACGAACCCTCTAATTTAGGTGGGAAATAGCAGTTTTCGATTAAGTGATTTCAGCGGTCGCGTAATAAACTTTTGAGTCAAACGCACTCCTCACAGGTCTCAAGGTCACGCCTACGGTGAGCCTTTAACTTGCTAGAGACGGTGATTAAAACACCTCAGCCGAGTCGTTGACCAGTGGCGATGTAATCTGGGTCACGACGGAACACCGTGTAGTTTGTTTTAAAATATTGTGAATCTTGTAGTTCGTGACATAACGCGACATAAGTAAAACAACCGCAACATTCAACATACATTTGATGTTTGATGCTACCATGATGAAGACACGCACGAGGCGTCCAGTTTATCGAAGAACTGGTAAAACAGGCAACGTCTCGGCCCGACTTTGGGGCAATTTAAATGGCTCGAACGCACCGTCGTTCGCAGCTATATGAAACCAAGCGGATGACGAGCGTGTTGTCCTTATTTCAGCGCGGGAGGCCATCTTTGCCCTCGAAACAAGTTTGCTAATAGCGTATATTTAGCCAATGTGTCCGGATAAAGCCTAGACACAAAAAGAGCCTTTGACTGGCACGGAACAGATTTTACCTCGCAGTTCTTGGATGTCCCCTGGATGCCTTTGCGTGCGTCGAGACTTCCACAGCGTAATGCCGTCCTGGCCAGTGTCCCTTCGAGTGGCCACAAGAGGTCGACGTTATTCCGCGCAGTCACCGTCTGTCGTCGCACATTCTGTCGACACGCTGACTTGCTGGTTCGCAGCCGCATGATACCCGCTGATGCTGGTGGTACTCCGAGTCAACCAAGACGGACGACTGAGGGTTTCAGGCCAAGCCGTTGAAGGTGCGTGGGACCGCCCTCGGGATAGACGAAGCAACCACAGAATAATGAAGGCCTGTCCCAGCCGTCTTCACACTCGGAAGGCATTTGCGAATTTGTGACAATTCGGAGGGCCGGAGGCTGTTGTTGTCAATCGTCATGCACTTCACTTCCCTCCGTAGAAAATCAAAATTGTTCAAAATACTCGTGAACTGTGAATCGAGTAAGAAGAAAGCAACTCACAGTCACCGTTCACAATCGAAGTGTTTACAGGCGTCGTTTCAGCGTTTGTCGAGCTCTTCGCTTCTTCAGAGTCGTTTTGTTGTGACGAGCGTCGAATGCAGTATGTATACACGTCTAGGTGCTGGAACCAATTTCTATGTCTATGTTGTAGACTTAAACACGCACGTTACATTTACAGTGAAAACGGCTATCGCAGCCGGCCGATAATTTTAGAAGTTCTTGTTTTTGGTAGAATCGGTCGGACACGAGCCTAACGTATATTTTTATAAAAATTTCCGAAAGCATCCTTCAACTGCCGCTTTATAATAGCAAGCAAGAACTTGAGCATGTGTCTGCTCTCATTTGTGAGAGTTCTGAATTTTAGCATCGGCTGAGCTCAGATTTGGAGTGAAACAAAGTATAAACGATTGCAAGCAAGGCCACTGGCCGACGCCATGTATCTGCTTGTGCGGCAGACAAGCCCGTGTAATTTTAAGCTTGTCAAAGCCAAAATAACGCACAAGGTGCACGTGCTTGCACTCAAAGGGCACCAGTCGAGGTGCCATGCCCGCAATTGTCTATAGTGGTATGCTTCTTGGATAATTGATTGGGTTGGGGTGAATCCCATTTTACTCGATACAGTGCGCTGAGCTTTCGGTTTTAATTTAACTACGGTCGCTGTCAACTGGTCCTCAAACAAAACTGTCGTGAACACAAGCTACTTATACTGTCAAATTAAAAAGTTTAGTAAACTTTTTCAATTACGTCTTAGTTTCGTGTGTTTTTTCTAAATATCAAAACTTTTACAACCCTAAAATCACGTCGTTTTGTTTGTTTCTTTCTACCAAAGGCGACTGACCTTCCGGATCCATGTCATCACTGCTGCGCTATGTATTATATGTTTTATCCACATAAAGATGTTTGACTCATTTAATATTAAAACTAGAACTCGCTTTGCATCTACGATTCTTTGTGCTTATTTACGTTGTAGCGAAGCAGCTAAATCGTATTATTAATTTGCAAAACAAAAAGAGAAACAATTTAAAACATGGAAAGTCCGTCGCGTGCACTTCGGTCCGGTTTAGTTTTCTGCAGCATGGCCACACGAACGCCTTACAATACTCCCGAGGGTCTTCTGATTTCGGCTTTTGAAAACGAAGAAGAGCACTCTAAGCGGACCGGCAATGCCAAAGAAGCTTTTTCGGTCATTCAATGGCTTTTCCGCAAAAGTGCTGTTTCAAGCTCCTTCTCCTTTGGGAATTTTTCTCTCTGCCACAAAAGATTAAAGGTCCCAGTTGCCATTGAAACTTGAACGAACTTTTTTGTCTTTATTATTTTTCAGCCTGCCTATATTGAGGAATGCCTCGCTGAAATAGTAGGCTATTTCAGAAATATTCGCAACGTTCAATCGTTCGTGTTGCTTCCGCCTACCAAGGAGTAAAATGACGACATTAAAATTACCTAAGTGCCGGAAGCTTAATATATTTTTTTTCTACAGCGATAAAATGTGTGCATGTAAGAAAAGGTCCGGGGGTAAAATTCAAGGCGTAGGAACAATACTAGTCACTGCAAAAAATGCTCTAACTAGTACCGTAGTTAACAAGAGTTTTAACAACGGTACCGGAGGCTAATTTGTTGGCCAAAGCACATCAGCACGGCCAGCTGTTAGAGAGCTGGGATGACCAGAACTTTATGGTCCGAAAAGCTCGCCAAACTAAAGATTTGGTATTCTACAGCGGCAGCTTTTAGTGGAAACCACGCCCTAGAAATGACGACATTAAAAAATTGCATGGTCGTCCTTCACGAAAGCGCTCCGTAACGTCATCACTCAATTGATCGCTGTCGCTGCTGAGGTTATATAAAAAAATGGTCGATCCGTTTAGCGGGATTCGAACCAGCGACCCTATGAATAACCGCATTTTTTTCCTCTGCAATTATAAAGTCTACAAACCGCGTCATCAGAGGGACCACGTTCACACGTTCAGCGAGTTAAATGGCGGCATGCATTCCATGTCTTGCCACCCATGATAAAGTATGGTGCCTACATGTCTGTCTGTCTCCTGGTGAAGACATTCATTGTTGCGCTGAACGTGGCAGCCCGTGACGCTCTGGCGCACTCAGTGCGTGACTTGGGCGGTAAAATGGCGTCTATGCATTAGGCAAAGCTACGCGCTCAAGCTGAGTGACACCGGATTGCGCGCACTTCAAAATGCATAAAAAATCGATTGGGTGAAAAAAGGGCTGAGACGTCACCATTCAAGCAAAAGCGCGCGTGTGTTTGAAGGCACTCTATTGGCGAATTCGCGTGGTTCTTTCTGCGCGCTCTCGAGCGCTCTTTCCAGAGCGCGCGAAATCGGGTGGTTGAAAGAGAGTGCAGTCGCCTGATCGGGTGGTTCATTCCGAGGGCGCCTCTTCCTCTCAGAGCGCTCCCTGGCACTCTGTCTGTAGCCGCGGAGTGCGGAGCGGCGCAGGCGTCACGTGGTACTTGGACGGTGATCACGTGGTTTTGTTGACGATGGCCGGCAGTGGTCTGTGGTAGTGTACGGGGTCCAGCATGACGGCGATTGATATCTGGTTCAACAAAGTGCTTGTGCATTCGACGGTGCGAGGATTACAACGGACGGGACGACATTCGTTTGCGACCGTAACAGGAAAAGTCGACGTGTGAAGTATTCCCAGTGCTTTCCCGAGATCGTTCATCTCACGGCGGTGAATCCGCTAAGCCTAACCGACGACGAAACGGCTCGCAGAGTTCGCTGCTGTTTTACCAGATTTTGTGCTCGCTTCAAGAAATTTTCAGGTTTGGTAAAAGTGCGTTCAAAGGTTTGTGTTGTAAAAAAAATAAAGGGAGAGCCGAATATAATGCACTGTGATTTGTGTCACATTGCGATGCTTGCACGATATTTCGCCGCGAGAAAAATGTATTTTATTGACCATTTTATATTTGCCTGCTCTGTCGTACGCATGACCGCTATCGCAGCGCGTTCACTGTCGAAAACGCGATGAGTTGACAACTGTTTCCAAGCGTTAACTTCCGTTCCGTTCTGCAAAAATGAAATCGCATACTGCTGTTTTCTTTTTTTTTTTTGTTTTTACATGCCGATGCGTAAAACAATTTACGTCACAACCGTTATTTCATCACGTTGCGAGCGTAAAGTTTGCTCAATCGTCCGCCGTACGCTGTAAGATCGTGTTGTTTTTAATGCATTAGCATTGTCAAGACATTTTAATTCCGTGACTGGTCTGAGAATTTCGGAGCGCTCTGAAGCCAGCAGTTGTAATCAACTGAAAAGGATCCCGAGTAGCTCCGGCGGCGAGGAAGGGGCGCTCTGCTGAATCGAGGTCAGAGGCGAGAGGCGACCCCCTGAATTCACCATATGACAACGCTTGTGGGAACCCATCCTGTTCCTTCCCACCGCATCGTGCGCTGCTGACGCCATGAGGCGATAACATTGAAGGGGCGTCGCCGAAGTGGACAATCTCGTGCCCACAGCGGCGCGGCCTGCATGTCATTATGGCGCTACCGAATCCAGCAAATCGAGCACAATAAGGCTTAACGGGGACGCTACGTCTTTTGTACGGAGTGAGAGTAGCAGCAACCAGGAACCGTAGTATATTTAAACAGCAAAATAAAGGATAGTCTTTTTTTTCGATTTTACTTACCATCTTTCCTAAAATTACAAACTGTAAATATACGTACTTTCCGTCATATTTCAATACTGTTCAGTTCCTTCGCCAGTGAGCAATCGCTCTCGGGGTGGACAAAACAGGACATCGCAGATGACATTCATATTGGCCACTGATCTATAGGAGTTACGGTTCCGACCAGCCTTCCAACATGAGTATCCGCAGGTCGATCGATTGCACCGTAACACCTCAAGTGGTTTCAAACTATTTAATGTAAAGCGGAATGCCAACCTGCGACACCCCGCCCCCTCCGAACACATCCCCACCAGGAGCGTCAATGCCCGACAGTTTACGTCATCTCATCTCGCTACGCGAACACACGGTCACATCGTTGATAATTGCAGGCTTCTGTTCATAACGCACATCACTGCCATCACGACATTGCTGCTATGTTGGTGGCACGCATACATACAGAACTACGTTGAATGTCGGTTGGCACTCGGCATCGGAAAACAGAACCGAACTCAGCACAGAAGGCACCCGGGCACCCTGCAGCAAAAACCTGCCTGTCTTGGATGCAGTTCCCGCGGTTCCCTTAACGTCGTCAACGTCGACACGTCGTTCCGCAATCCAGAGGCGGCCATCTTAGCCCAGTGTACGTAGCGCTGCTGGCACTGCACCAGAACTTGGCTGTTTCTAACGGCCTCGTTTGCTCGTTTGACAAATTAAGTTGTAAAAACTTCAATGCAACCGAAATTTTCTGCACGTTTGGACTGGGGGACAGAATTACAGGCGGCTTCGCTGCCGCTGGAGCTCAATCAACTCAACAACATTTATTGAAACAACGCGCGCGATATGCCACAAAAACGAAACCGAAAGAAGATGAGGCAGGAGGGTGGAACCTCCCTCCCGTCTGCCCGGAGAAGGAGAAAGACCTCTCGATCCTACCTTTTTCTTGTGTCCGCTTGAGGGCGCGTCTGTAGAAGGGAGAAATACGCGCCGTTGCTACCTTTTTCCGCTTTTTATTTTCTTACAATGTACGACATCGTGTTAACGAGTTTCCGTGAGAAAACCAAGGAACAGCTTCGCTCTCTCAAAACTAAAAAAAAAAAAGTTTGTCTTTAATTTGTTTTTGTTGGGATTACGCGAAAGTGGAAAGCGTCTTCAGGGAGAGCGGGATTACGGACGGGATTTGGACTTTCGAGGACTTAAAGTAATGCCCCCGGGCCTCGCCGTTGTATATGCTAATATCGAACGATAGAAAGGGCGCGCTGCTCGAAGTTGGAGTTGTTTTAGCCGTGCTCAACACTTTCGCCCAGAGTTAAAGCTCACTCTCTGAAGACTTAGAGCACGGTGAAACATGCGAGAGGTGTCTGAACAAGGAAAGCCAAGGCGGCAAAAGTTTTCCCAGCCTACGCGCACCTCCCGGAAGGGGCAGTACCAGTTTAGGGGACTTCATGGAGGCTCGAGCGCACGCCGCGCGACGTTTAAAGAGTGTGCACGAATAAGGACGGCACTCAGATTAGCTCTCGTCTGACCCTTATGCTGCGCCACCTCTAGACGTTAATCAGAAATGCGAGCGATCCTTCGCCACACTTCAACCTTGGCAAGGCAGCGCCGTTTATACACCCTTGTCTTTTATCACCTTTGCTTGAAGGTCTTAATTTTGCTTAGTACTACGATATTTTATTGAATTAGAGTCGGCATTTATTCTGACACCCAGAGTTCCGCAACGAGTTGCGAAATGATGACGTGATCCTTGAAGGGAGCGACGCGTTGATATCTTCTGAGGGGCGTAGAGCCCTCTGCGGAAGGTTTAATTAAGGCAATTAAAGCAGAACCTTTTTTACGCAATTGAGCGGTACAGCCAACTTGAAAATCTAATTAAACTGTCGTGCGTGATACATGACTTGCGTGCGTTTTTGAAGTTTTCTCTTTTCCTACAGCGCTTTGAACTCCCCCATGGCGTGCCATGGCCTATGTACATACGTTTATGTTCCGAGATAAAGAAGGAATGGGAGCTATAGCTCCGTGCAAATAAAGTGGAGCGGTTTGGGTATGCATAGTGCATTTGGTTGTAGCAGATATCAAGAGGTTGTTTAAAAAAACGTCCAACGCGCTTTTTTAAACTATATATGAAAATATATTATGTGGAAATAATTTACAACATTTTAAATAAAAGAAAACGTTCTAAAGAAGAAAAGAAAAACTGAAAAGCCTTCAAAAATCGGGCGAATTAAAAAGGTATGCGAAGGAAAGAGACCCTGGACTTTTAACAGTTGTCACTATTTCTTTATTAATCGTTGTGCAGCGATATTGAGGTGGAATGTTTTACCTATTTACACACGCGAAGCGGCACTAGTGACACTCAAGTGTGCCCGCTCCCAAAGCAGTGGACCCAGAAGCATATTTATCACAACGTGCAACGGAATTCAATCGTTTCAGGCCACTAATCTTTCCAGTCTCCCCTTCGCGATGAATGATGACGTAATCGCGAGGATCGCAGTGTTGACGTAGCAAGGCTGTTTTTTTATCTTGGTACCATTAGTCGTGCGCGGCTCATTCATTGGACACGAGCACTGCATAAGGACTGGACTTGGGGTCTTAAAGGAGCCATGAAATGTATTCTCGAATTCTTCCTCCTTAGCTTCCCTCCTCAACTCAAAAACCAAATGAAAAGCCACGCGGTCGTGACGTGTTTGAGCCCCGGTATGATGACTCCAAGCTTCCACCGTACTTTTTAAGCACTCCATGAAACTTGTCATTCCCAAGCGACGATAAGTGCCGTCACGGCACTCATTGGCCACGAACACGAATTCAATTATTCGTCGACAGATTGATTATTTACGAGCGTATACGTCCGAGCGACGCAGTCCTCGTGTTCACCAGGTGAGCTTGTGTAGGCTGACGTCCTTTATGTGCCGCGGTTGTATCACAGTGAAAAGGCGTAAAGCTTTCGAAGGAAACGAGGTACGAAATAGTCCCCTATATTTTGGATTTTTTCGTATTTGAAAGCAGGCTTTTGACTTTCTGCCCTCTATCTTTTGTCCCCCCAAACGACATGCGATTGGTAAGGGTCCAATCCAAAATTATTTATACCAGCCCAAATAATAGCCGAAGGGACCATGATACGATTTTTCAACTCCTTCCTCTTTAGTTTTAATCCTTAAGGCGGCGGTCCCACGGCCCCAACTATAATACCGGTGGCAGCTCTGCTAACGCTCCTGTTTGCTGTGCAAATGTCGCGTCTGTGCGCGTGTTACGTATTTCGTTCTTTTTGCAAATAAATAACCAATTCATCATCACTCTTTTAGTGCAAAATATGATAAGCATTTTTCAAAACCTAACGCACAATAAGAAAACAAAAAGTGCAAGTTTTGATATTTTCAAAGACATACCTCTATGCATTCCAAGTTTCTAGACTTACAATGCATCCAAGACGCCTTCTTATTTTTTTATTGAATAGAAAAAGGACTCGTCTAGTTCCGTGCATACGTGTTTTTGTTAATTAGCACGCTCACATTTTTTAATATTTATTCAAAAAGAGACTTTTTTATATGATTTTGAAGTCTAGTAACTCAGTTTCACATCATAACGCAGCAACGACATTTAAGGGCATGCTTGTGGTAAACATAGGAACTCAGAATACAAAATATTAGAAGTGCAACGCCAGCCGTTTTCTTGTAAACACAACTTGATTATGGTAAAATTTCTAAGAATTCCCTTAACGCGTTCTTGGTTTTCTCAGACAGCGTTCCGGCATCTGACCTAATTTTTTTTAAATTGTATGCTAGAGGAACTGAGCTGGTTCACTAGAAGCGTGATTTTTTCGTATTCATATTCAGATTTGTTTAAAATATGTTTAAATCATGGGACTATTTTGAAGCTCGACTCTGTACGCAAGAAACCGGTTTCAAAGAAGAGGGCAGCTATTTAAGCAACGATTCTTCAATTAGTGCTTTTCTCGTTCTAATTAAAATCACTTTCTATCATTGTATTTTTTTTAAAGCATACTAATTGTCCTAAATAATAAAAAGAACCTATGCTGTAGCAGACGACACGCACTTGCGCCATCTTTTGAAAGGTGGCTGAAATTCGAGGTTGAGAAGTTCAGGAAAAGTGGCGCTGGGGGGATTCTGTCCCTGATGCAGAGGATTCTTTTCTCAAATATTTCCTCGCGCTACTTCCTCGTTCTTGCAATGAGTAAATAATCTTGCAAGAAAAAGAAGAAAAAAACAAGGGTCGCGAGCAAGTTCTCGAAAACATCTAGTACCTATAAATAAGCTATTCAATGCTCCCTGCCATGTTCCGACACCACGAAAGGTGCAAATATTGAGCTCCATATGATGGTGACGACAAAGGGGAATTTCTTTTCCTTCACTCCAAGATTTTTACCCGATATTTTTTTTTTAAGGTTCCAGCTTTCCAACCGCTCTGGTTCTGTTTTGTTCGCCATCGTGCAGGAATTTTAGATTTTCAGTTTTAACGTTACTCGACTTGTAGAAAACTTACGGAGAGTGTTATGTGTAAACCGCAGTGACTGGTACTCATGGTAAGGCAACAAACAGCCAGTCATCGTGGTTCAAATCTGAGGCTCAGGAAAAGGGTCTAATAAACTTGGGCTACAAAATACACTTTTACTCTTTTCTTGGACATGCAGAGTCTTCGACCTCGGCGTACTATTTCAACAATATTAGGGTGGTTATTTATAAGGTCAGATAATTGGTATTCAAGTTTAATCAAACTACCATCAAAATGATGAGTTATATAAAGCGCCCTTTTAAACACCCGTCTTGAAAAAAAAAAAAAGGTCTGCTATTGCTTGTTTTATTATAGATCAAAATGCAGTCATAGACTATAAGATACACAAGCACAAACACGCATACTAAAAGCGCAAGGCCATAGTGCATGGTTTGCGCTTGATTGCTTTGACCGGTGACAACAAACGCACTATAGGTTGTTGAGCTCCGTGACATAGTGTTTTTTGGTTCTGCTTGATTGGCCTCATTGACCTGTTATGTCGGCTACGCTCTGACTTACAGCGAAAATGAATTTAAACGTTTTTGTCGTGCAAAAGATCGTTCATTAACGAAATGCTGACATGGCATGTCTTATATATGTTCTTTAACGTTTGATAACATTCTTCACTGATTGATTGACTATGTGTTTAATTCTTGAATAGTTAAAGCGATAGCTACTGGCTTGTGAGCCTCTCGATCTCGAGCTAGGCACTCTCGATCGGGTCGATGAGCTAGCTGGGCTCCGTTTCTGTGCGAACTGGGCACTGCTACCACCACTGGCACGTTTGCTGGCATTTGTGTCAGCGGGAGCACGCGCTGAGCGCTGAACGTGCACGGGCGAGCAGCAGAAAGGAGGAAATTAAGAGCAGAGGAGGAACATCACTGCCACGAGCTTGTTTTCTGGCCACACGGATGAGTGCCGCCATCTAGTGGTTGAACTAATGGCTTGTTCAAGATGGCCGCCGTGGGACCGCCGCCTTAACCCAAAAGCGAAATGAGAAATGACGAGGTCGTGACATGCTTAAGTACCAGAGGCGATGACTCGAAGCTTCCACCGTGCTTTTTAAACACGCCATGCAACTTGTCGGTTTCAAGTGCCGCCAAAGCACTCATTGGCCACGCACGCGAATCCAAATATTCGTTGACGGATTTTTTCCTCGACACGCGAATGCGTCCGAGTTACACAGTGGTCGTGTCCATTGCCTAAGCTAGGTTCGGCTGACGTGCCTGGACACCACGGATGCATCACAGTGAAAAGGCGGATAACGTTCGAAGGAAAGGAGATACAAAATTGTCCGCTATATTTTCACATTTTCGTACCGAAAAGCAGGCTTGAGGCCTTCTACGCTCGAGCACTACTTTTATTTTGGAGCACTAAACGATATGCGCTTAGTGAAATCCCAATTTATCCCAGCCGAGAATTAATTTCAAGGCCCCTCTAGGTGACCTTTGAAGCATTCGTTCGAAGGCTCCTGTCCAATCGACGCAACGACAAGAATATCTGAAATCTCACGATGTTTGCATCTCAGTACGTGGCCTGCATTTTACCGACCTCAGCATGTTGTTATGATGAAAGTTGACGGCATATGGTCGGTACCAAATCCCGGGGCCGCTTGTTCTGGCTGTGAGTTGTGGGGGAAGACGTGGCTTAATAAAACAAAAACTAAAATGCCTTCTAAAAAAAAAATTGAGTTAGAGGTGAATTTTGGCGTAGTTCTATCTCGTGAATGTGAATATCACGTTTGTTTTCCCCGGAGATGTAACTAAACGCGCGAAAACTTGAAAAACCTCCGACCAATCGTGATGTTATACTATGAGTTTTGGGCCACCAAGCCCGTGTCGGTCGTGTAGACAGCGCGTGCAATTGCAATCTTGCCAGGTATTTTCCCCACACTGACACCAGTCGTGACGTCTCTTTCTGACCTTTTTGAAAATGACAACAGTGCGCGTGCATAGCTTTAATGGGTGCTGAAGATGCGGGAGAGCGGAGATTCCGAAAACTCTGGATATTACACCACGCCCTGGGGCCGGGAATGAGGGGCTTCAGCGTTACATCAGAAATTATTTTCTGCATCCTCCGTGCACCAACTTGACAAATAATCTCGATATTCGTGAATCTGGCGGCCAAATGAAGACGATTTAGGTGTCTATCTTTTATCAAGTACAAACTCTCTTCAGATTTCATTTAGGAACATCATAGCAAATTCGCTGTGTATAAGGGTTCAGGTACAGTTTTTGTTAAGACTCCATTTCGTTCGGGTACCCACGAGCAAAAGGAGACGTCATTAATTAATTTTGATAAAATCTGGTGCAGATTTATTTACTATGACCGGGAGTGTGTAAGCTCTAAGATCAAATTTAAATTTATCGCTCGCCTGAGCTAAAATCGGCTTCCTACTTTTTTTTATTGACTCGCAAAATTTTTAATCTTGTGTTTTGAGCTTTCCGTGTTAGGCATTTATAAGATAATAAATAATACCTTTACCTAAATATCCTCTAGTGCTCGGTCCGCAGTCAACGCCGGTTTTGTTGCAAGTCTTCTTTTTCTTAATTTATTATTGGTGCAATGCCGTCTTGACAATACCCTACAAGATTCTTGGATTACCCTGAAACGCCGATCCTTTTTTTATTTACCTATTGGATCAAACACGTCTTTGAAAAAAGTTCGCTATCCTTTGTGCTGTCGTTTCATCAAAACTGTTCTAAAACAATGGCGGGGAATATTCGGTTAAAGTGTACCAGCTATTTAAAAAAGGAATCAAAAACTTTTTTGAGGCAGAAGCATTTTTTTCTTTTCTTTTTTTCAGTTTTTTCGCGCGCCAAAAGCGGATTAGTAGGACGCTAAATATTTTTTTCATCAACTTCTTTATGCTTTTATAGCAAAAAAAAAACTTCATTCATGTTGTTTCAGAGCTATCACTGTGTATATAATAATAGTTATAAATAATTCCAACGAACTACTTTTAGTGGCGACCAGCTTGCAGCGTGTGCCAGCGGTGCGCACAATTTACAGCGGCTTAAAAGTAAAATGGTGAAATGTTCAACATTTTTTTCTAATTTATAAACCGTTGCAACTCAAGAAGGTAGGGCTAGGGAAAGGAAGGCCGGGTAGGAGGAAGCAGACGGAGCGCTGGAGGGAGAGGTTCCCTCTCTCCTCTCCACTGTTCAGTCTGCTTTCTCCTCCCCGGCTGTCTTTTCCCTCGGCCTACCTTCTTGAGCAGTAACTCATTACAGTCTTTTTTTTATCGGTGAAGTAATTAATGAACTGTCGAAAAAAATTGCTATTCAATGTCTCGCTCCGTGAAAATGCGATTTACCACATTACAATTAAATTCATTGAGAATATTTTTGTTATCTTGCTCGCAGCAAAAATAGTGTCCATAAAAGTTAACCTGAATAAGGCATGTGTAGGATCGAAGCGCTCAAGTTTCGATGCACACTTAGCGCCATTCCGGCCCCTGGTGGGACGCCACAAGCCGAGTGCTTCAGGTTGTTTTTTGCCCCGCTTCGCTGCCATAGGCAGTCGGATGCGCTAGTACAAAATTAAATGAAGATCCATTGGTTGGTTAGAGATTGCGTTAGCATGACCCTTTGGAAACGTCACACACGTCCCCCTTTGTAACACGCTGACCCTTTCACTTTTCTGTTTGGGGTTTCTCTTTTGTCTTTCTCTTTTGCTTCGGCTATTTTTTTCTTTTTGCGGCCGCTTTTTGGCTTTGTTGCGGAGTCAGTGATAACGTTTCCTGAAGGGTGACGTGTGTCGTGTTTTCCGAGAGTCATTTGAACGGATTCCTTAGGAATCCACCAGTGGATATTCCTTTAGTTTTTCCGGCGAAGCGGGATCGCCGAGCCAGCTTCGGCCCATCTTTCGTCGCACGCAGACTCGCGTCGGCTTGCCGGTTCTTACGCCGCATTTCGGCCAGCCGAGCTAGGCGCTGCCTCCGCTCCTTTGTCTCGTTCTGCCGCCTTGCACGCCTAGCAGCGGCATCCGCTGCCTCAGACGCTGCTTTCGCTCTTCACCGGTTTTCCGCGCGCACATTGGCTTCCGCCCCGTGACGTCACCTCCCTCTCGCCTTTGTCCTTCACTACTCTCCACCTGTTTGTCTCTTTCCGCTGTTTTATACGCAGATGGACGGCGTCAGCTTTTCACTGTCATGTACGTGCTAATGCAAACGCTTTAGTAAGATAAATTGCGGTATAAAAAAATAGAAGTCCGGCACTCACTAATCTTGCTTGGTTGATTGCAGTAACAACCTAGGAGATTGTTGAAGTCAGTCCTTGAAATTTCACCGCTTCCCCGAAAAGCCGTACGAGTCTCAGACGGCGCCAGACCTGAACTACGGCAGTGCTCCGAGAAAAGTAAGTTTCTCGTTCGTTGGAGCATCAATTTTGCTGAATATGCCGGAAACCCGAGATGGAATCGGCGCGATAACAAAAACAGTTTGAATACCGAACGCGCGAAAGTCATTTCGCAGTGCAGTGCGCGACCGAATATTCGATTTGCGCGCGCGCGTCAGTCCCTTCCCTCGTGGTGTTTGACAGGGCCTGGAACGCGATGTCGGAGCTTTTTGACATGAATATTTGGACTATAGTCACTGAAAAAATGAGAACGGCAAGAAAGAGCTTCAGTGCCTCCAGCACTAGCTTTCGACCTTTGAGAAACGTTTCGGCGTCTTGCGAGTCTCGAGCGTGGACGCACAGCCAGACCACTGAGAAGGGCAACGAGGGCATGCTGGAGGTCGGGCGTTCCAAAGAGTCGCTCTGCCCTTCTTACCTTGTCAGCAGTGGCGTAGCCAGGGGAGGGGCTTACGGGCCTTCAGCAGCAGTGGCGTAGCCAGGGGAGCAGCTTACAGGCCGAAACCTAGCCGACCCTATAATACACATATGCATTTTGAACCCCCCCCCCCCCCACACACACACACACACACCCAAGGTGCACGCACATTCCAACTACCTTAGCCCCCCATCGTCCTGCCTTCCCCCTCCGTAAAAAGTCTCTTGGCTGCCGCTTGGCAGAGACTATAATAGGTTTTATTATTTCGTCGCAATTTTCCGCTGGCCACGCCGGAGATGTTATATTCTTGAATAATTTTTCAGTGGGGGCGGTTCAGTTTGGATTCCGCCAACGTCAGCAAGGATCTGTTGCGCGCACTTCGTGGACACCTGCAAGAACGACGCTAAGGCTCATCGTGACATAAGTTGCTAGGCGGAATGTCGACCAAAGTAGGGAACCCACCTACCGTGTAACTAGATTATCAGTTGGACGTTTAAGTTCCTTAGTTGGTTTAAGTTAACCCCACTTCCTGCTCGGATCTACAGGTGAACTCTGCTCGTCTATATTGCATTTTTGCGACATTCGTCCGGTTCCTGGTCAGCTAGAAGTATCGTTAGTCATTTCGTAACCGGAAGCCAGCGTCTCTTCTGCCTTCGGGTTATAGGTTTTGGTTTAGTATTTCAATTTTCAGCATGACTTGGTTAAAGATACAGATGAGTTTAGGTGATGACTGATTTCTCATGAACTGGAAAACATATATCATTCGTGAGATTTAAAATTTCCTGAACAGCTGATCTCCCGTCGGAAATACATGAATTAGTCAACTGTTCTTCACCCTAAAATTATTTGACAGGCCTTGCTTCTCAAGATCAGTACATCATCTGCAAGTGTCTTGCCGGGCGTGCTCTTGGATGCTTCCTGCCTGCGCCAATGTCACAGTGTTAAGAGCATGTGAAGAACATCTTATATTGTCATAAGATTGAGCATGTTTACGTAGTCATGGCTATGATCAAACTGACAGAAAATATGTATTTAACTGTCAACAAGACATTCCCGAAAACTTTGGAGTATGCTGTTGCACATTCCTGTAAACGTGTGTAAACCTGCA
Organism: Ixodes persulcatus; assembly: GCA_013358835.2. Classification (NCBI taxonomy): domain Eukaryota; kingdom Metazoa; phylum Arthropoda; class Arachnida; order Ixodida; family Ixodidae; genus Ixodes; species Ixodes persulcatus. The sequence goes on from JABSTQ010000956.1 coordinate 32,894, forward strand.
AGCAACAATTTCAACGTAATAGCGTTAAAGGGCACGTGTCGCAGAAAAGCCGGCGTCGGTAGCGTGACGCAAAAATCCCGATTGGTATATAGGGTCATGACGTCACAGCCCCATGACCACGCGCAGGCATTTCAAACAACCCACAACGCTAACGTGAAACGTGACGTCACGCTGGAATAAAAGTGCTTAAAACATGCCATGTAGTGAGGATTAAAGGTCGCCACATGCCTAAAAAGATTTCACTTTATAAAGTAATTCATTTGCCCTAAAGAAGCATTTGAAACATTTTAGGCGGAATTTGAACCCCTGACCCTTCGGTTGCGAGCCAGACACGGTACTGACTGTACTCTGTTTCACCGTATGATGTACCGCAGGAAAGGCTACAGGCGCGAGCTCATTGCTCTAGGGCACATCTCGGCGGCCCAAGCTCTCGTGTATTAAGGGCAGCTGCCAACGCTATGAGCTCGCGCTTCTAGCCTTCGCTGAGGTACATCATAAGGTGAACCAGAGTATATATAGGCCACGCATTGCCTGCTTGTCGCATTCTACTCTTGAAGGCGAAGATTAAGCGTCCTCCAAGTTTTTACTCTTTTATGTGAGTCCAAGTAATATTGTAAAACAATAATTTTATTCATTGAAGCAGCAATTAAACACTCACAGAGATGAATTATTTTTACAGATAATAATAAAAAAAAAGGTTCAATCAATGGCGAAATAACGTGCCACTAGTGCTTTCTTTGTTAGAGGAGTTGTTTCACCTTATATGTCCCGTACAGGAAAGTACAAGTCAAGCCTTCTCGAATATTTAAAAATCTTGCATGTGGGTTGGATATCTTGAGCCTGAAACAGTAATGAGGGTTTCATAGCTGTAAACCCATTTGAATCTCGTTACGAAAATTCTACTCAAATTATATACAGCCATCTATGCATTAGTCATTTATACAGGAGATTAAGCCTAGGCTAGACTCTTAGTTTTCTAACTTTTCGCCCTCTTTTTGAGACAATCTCACGGCACGTCATTTTTCGATTTTGCCAAAAAACAACAGTTTTATTAATTAGCAGGAGCAGGTCATGGTAATTGCGATCTACTGCCTGGATGAAGTGGAACAAAAATACTTGTAAATTAATCTACAATGTCTCTCTTAAGGTCGTGCACTGGCTTTTTACTTTGTTTTTGCCTTACTGTTTAGGCGGGCTGGTGCAAGAGGCATAATCCGCAATACTGCGATAAGAATAGAAACTAGTGAGCATAATGCTCGCACCGGCCCGTGACTCCAGCCCAGCGGGGTTCCCACGAGTCAGCACTGTGCGCAGGGATCTTATCGCTCTTTGGAATTATCAGCCTACGACAGCACGATCCCTGGCGCGTAATTTGTTTTTTTTGTCGTCAACCAACTCGAGCTTGAATAGCTATCGCACTCGTAGCTTCCGGCGGGAGAGAGTAGTTCCCAGCAGTCCACCTCGATATGCCGAAGATTCAGCGACCGAAGAAACAAACAAAAGGACCTGGCCATATTTTGACGTCGTCTAATAGGACGGTCACGAGCGATGGTTTGTTGTGATTAGAAATTTCTATTTTCAGAGTAGAAGGCGCGATGTTATTCCTCCACAAACGTTTAGACAAGCATCGCTCACCTGTAAAGTGATGTCATAGATGACGTACGGCCGTACTTGCGTGGCCGACACTGCTCGTGAATGGGGCAATAACCAGTTTGCTCGACGGGGAATACCCGGTATTAAAGCTTCGCTATATTTTCTTGACTTAGCACGCGAAAGCATTCTCCCACACGTTATATACGTTTCTTAATCTTCACCATACGCCCGAGACACCTGCGATGCCAATGCGATGCGAATAACGTTTCGTTGATGTGGCGCTACCATCGCAATTTCAAGGAACACTTTAATTGGGCGCTTCGATTTTATACGGCGAAAGTTGCAATTTCAATGTTTAGGAACAGTGTAAAATATTCATGGCATGGTAAACAAAAAGTCCCAAAAACCCTTACAAACGTCTTTTTTTTTTCAATGTTGTTTCGGAAACGATAGCAACGGCGCAAAAAAGATACACTAAAAACAAAACAAAGCATCGCAGCTGTTGCTATTCCCATGAACCAAACACTGAATGTCTTTGGGGTGTGGCCTCGCGTGAGTGGTTGAAAAACTCGAGAGATATTGATCGGCGATTTCCACACAATACATAAGCCACCGTTTTTATTCGAGACCCCTGAAAAATGGCAACGACACTAAGGTGAATAGTTTTGCCTGCAGTTGTCGTTGTCGTCGATCTATCACTTTCTACCGTCTGGACGAGATTTCTGGGCTTTTGAATTGCTGACATGCGAAGAAATTAAGAGTTTTTCAAATGTGAAAACCTACCGTGGAAACATTAAATCTCCGAGGCGATTAGATTATTGTCACGCATGACAATCTATGAGGCGATGATACCTTACGAAACTAACCGTTTAAGGGGCGAACTTAAGCCCAAAAGAAAAGGGAACAGAAGAAAACAGCAGAGCGTCGTGGGCGTCGATGGCGGCGTAACAGCAGGATCGTACGTTGGGGCGATCCTGACAGAGGATGGCCATGCCGAGCCCCTAAGTACACGCGTTGGCTTCTGGAACAATCGGCCTAGAAGGTTCGGCGACGAGAACATTCGCACCTCGAACAAGCAACAGAATTCTCGAATTTGCTAGAACACTAAATTGCAATGATAAACAAAAGACGCGTCGCTTCCAGGAGTCAAACCCTGGCTCTTCGCGTGGGAGGTAAGTACGATAACCGTTAGACCTCGGCCGCGCTGCCTATTTGGCCAGATATGCGCGCGGCATTACTCCCCCCTTTAAAAAGTGCATCGAACCGATGCAACGCAAAACGAAAAGAAGCAAAATAAAAGAACGGCGAACTAAAGAGTCATTTGGAACACATAAGGTCCACAGTCCTATCGAGCGTAGTATGGCTTCAGGCGCACGACCAAGACGACTTCAGGTTGTGGTTGGCGGCGTGATGATGTTCTTGTTGTGTCGGGCATCACCTCGTGGTTCACATCTCCAAGTCGACGAAGTACCTTGTAGGGTCCGAAATATCGTTTCAGGAGTTTCTCATTGAGACCACGGCGGCGAATCGGTGTCCAGACCCATACCCTGTCTCTCGGCTGGAAGTGCACGTCCCGACGACGAAGGTTGTAGCGGCCAGTGTCGATACGTTGTTGGGCTTTAATCCGGAGTCTGGCGAGCTGGCGGACTTCTTCTGCCCGTTGGGCAACCACCTGGGCGTCTTCGCTTCCTTCGACAGTCGGTTCGTGGGGTAACATCGCATCCAGCATTGTCGTTACTTTGCGACCATGAACCAGTTGAAAGGGTGTCACTCCGGTGGTCCCTTACACGGCCGTGTTGTAGGCGAATGTGACGTACGGCAACACCTCGTCCCATGTCTTGTGCACCACGTCGACGTACATGAAGATCATGCCGGCGATGGTCTTGTTGAGTCTCTCCGTCAGCCCGTTGGTCTGCGGGTGGTACGCCGTCGTGCGACAATGGCTGGTGTGGCTGAGACGAAGGATTTTTTGCGTCAGCTGGGCCATGAACGATGATCCATGGTCAGAGATCAGAACTACGGGAGCAGCGTGCCGGAGGACCATAGACTCTATGAAAATCTTGGCGACTTCCACAGCAGTCCCCAAAATAAGTGCTTTTGTTTCGGCGTACCGCGTGGAATAATCTGTGGCGACGATTATCCAGAGGTTTCCCGACGTCGACTGCGGAAAATGACCAATTAGATCCATTCCAATCTGCTGGAAGGGTGCAGTTGGCGGATGAATTGGCTGGGCTGCAGGAGACCGCCGGGCCTCGTCGGAGATCTTTTGCGTCGCAGGCACTCGTGGCAAGATCGTGTGTTTAGGTGGACGGTTTTGGGGAGCTTGGGCCTGTAATACTTTTCACAAATACGGGCCAGTATTCGGCTGTAACCGAGTATCCGGACGTCGGGTCATCGTGGCAGGCTTGAAAGATCTCCTCACGAAGGTTGGTCGGGATTACCAGCAGCCACGGTGAGTTGTTGTTCCCGAAGTTCTCTTTGTAGAGTACACCTTGTCGAATGGCGAAGGTCGGCAGGGCTCGTGAAAAAACACGGGGCATGGCACTCCCGCGCCCTTCCAGGTGCTCTATTAGTGCGCGCAGCTCAGGATCGTCCCGTTGACGTCGTGTCATGTCGTCGGTGACACTGCTCCTAGGAAACACTCGTCGTCGTTCCCGTCGCTGCAGCCGGAAGAAGTTTCAACGGGGGCTCTGGACAGGCAGTCGGCGTCGCTGTGCTTGCGGCCTGACTTGTAGACCACAGTCATGTTGAACTCTTGTAGTCGGAGACTCCATCGAGCGAGGCGTTCTGACGGGTCCTTGAGGTTCGCAAGCCAGCAAAGCGAGTGGTGGTCCGTCACCACTCGGAACGGGCTCCCGTACAAGTACGGACGAAACTTCGTGACTGCCCAGACGACCGCAAAGCATTCTTTCTCAGTCGTGGAGTACTTTATCTCCACCTTGGACAGCGTCCGACAAGCGTAGGCGATGACTCGCACGATGCCTTCTTGAACTTGGACCAGTACTGCGCCCAGTTTTTCGTTACTTGCGTCCGTGTGAATCTCGGTTTCCGCATCCTGATCGAAATGTCCAAGCACAGGAGGAGTCTGGAGTCGTCGTTTCAGCTTGTCGAATGCCTGCTTCTGCTCCTCGGCCCATTCGAACTTCTTGGCGTCCTTCGTGAGGTTTGTGAGCGGTGCGGAAATTTTAGCGAAATCCCGAACAAAGCGTCGATAGTAGGCACAAAGTCCAAGGGAACTTTGCACGGACTTCTTGTCTGTCGGCGCTGGAAATGCCGCGACGGCGCGATTGCTCTCGGGGCCTGGGCGGACGCCATTGTTACTAACCACGTGGCCTAGGAACGTCAGTTCGTCATAGGCGAACCGGCACTTTGACGGCTTGAGTGTGAGTCCGGCGACTGAATGGCTTGGAGAACAGTTCGGAGTCGTCGCAAGTGCTCGTCGTAGTTACCTGAAAACACTACGACGTCGTCAAAGTAGACGAGACAGCTCTGCCACTTGAGCCCTGCCACTGCTGTGTTCCGGACACGCTGGTAAGTTGCTGGCGCCGTTCATAGTTCTAAAGGCATCACCTTGAACTCGTACAGTCATTCCGGCGTGACGAAAGCTGTCTTCTCTCGGTCCCGTTCTTAGGCTTCGATCTGCCAGTAGCCGCTCTTCAGGTCCATTGATGAAAAGTATTGACAGTGGCGCAGCCGGTCTAGTGTGTCATCGATTCGGGGGAGTGGATAGACGTCTTTCTTTGTTACCGCGTTCAGCTGCCGGTAGTTCACGCAGAGGCCCACGGACTTCTTGAAGGCTGGATTATGCTGTCGTTCAGCATTTTTTGCACTTGCTCCTGGATGACCTCCCGTTCTGTAATGGAGAATCTGTACGGCGATCGGTGCACAGGGAGCGCGTCGTCCTCGGTAACGATGCGATGCTTCGCAACAGCGGTTAATCGCACCTTCGATGACGTCGCGAAGCAGTTGCTGTATTCGGCGAGGAGGTCACACAGCGGCCGTCGTTTCGGTCCTGGAAGCTTGGGGTCAATGTCGAGCTACGCTGGCGGCGTAATGTCTTGCTGAGGTGGCGATGATTCTTCAGCAATCGCTGCGATTTCGGCGGAGTTCCGAAGTACCTCGACGTGGCCCACAGCTGCACCATTCGTGAGGTGTTGCGTTTCTTGTCGGAAGTTTGTCACGAGGACCACGGTGTGCCCATCCTGAAGTTACCTGAAGTTTAGCCACTCTTTTTGCGACGCCTATTCCTCTTCCCAGGAGCAATTGAAGGTTGCCTTCCAGAAAAAACTTCGCCGCAGGTAGCTGCATCGGTTACGACGGGTACGACAACACTTGATCGCGGTGACAGGTTCACGTGGTCGGCAGTGACTAGGACGGCGGCTGACGCTGTTTGGGGTTTCTCTGAGGGCGGAACAGGCGTCCGAAGTGTCAATCTGTTTTCATCAAGGTCGATGACGGCGCCGTGTTCACACAGAAAGTTCATGTCGAGAATAACGTCTCTGGCACAGTCTTGTAGAACGACGAATTTCACAGGGCACGTCTCATCGTGAATCTCGACGCGAGCGGTGCATCTCCCGACTGGTGTGATGAGGTGCCCTCCGACGGTTCGTATTTGAGGTTCATCCCACGGCGTTGTTAGTTTTCTCAGACGGCGAGAGAGCCTCCCACTCAAGACTGAGTAGTCAGCTGCGGTGTCCACGAGTGCCGATGCCTCGAGGCCGTCGATAACAACGTTTAGGTTGTTGGACACCGTTGCAGGAGCGTCGGTGCGATTCGGGGCGTCAGGAGAGTGGGAGCGCTCCGGCGTTCTTGGAGGCTCTTTGCTTCGGTCGTTTTCGGCAACGTTACCTCCAGGCGTTGCCGCACTTAGTTTTCCAGGCGACGCAGGGGGGACAGGCTCTCTCGGCGGGGTCGTGGCGCTTGGGACGCTGAACGTCGTGGCGATGGGGAGCGGGCTTCACGGCGGAGAGACGGCACCGGGGAAGGCGAGCGTCGGAGGTACTCCTCGATGTCGCGAGGGTGTTCGCCGTACCTGGGGCGTAGGTCGTTCGGGTGGAACCCACGCAGCCCCAGTTGTCGGTAAGGGCATCGACGGTAAATGTGGTCGGCTTCACCACAGTGATAGCAGATGGGTCGTTGGTCCGCTGTTCTCCACACGTCGGTTTTCCTTGGCGTCGGTTGGTCTCGGCGGTCGTACTGATGTCCTTCGCCGTTGCGTCGGTGGTACACCTGTGTTGGCGAGTCTCGTCGTGGCGCGACCGGGTAATGTTGAGCAGCTGGCGGTGGTCGTCGGGCCACTGCGGCGTAGGTCAGCGTCGGCTCTTCGGATGCGGCCACGGTGACAGGGGTATCCGGCAGAAACGCTCGCTGAACCTCGTCCCGAACAACCTCGGCAATGGAGATTGGCGCCGGGCGCTCAGCAGTCGGCAGAAGTGTCTTAAGCTCCTCCTGAGCGATTTCGCGAATAAGTTCACGAATGCCAGGGTTGTCGTGGGCAAGGTCGCAAAGGGACTGCGAAACCGCGCTGACGCCGGGTAGTCTCTGGTAGTGGCTGGCTCGGACTTGCAGAGCACGCTCGATATTCGTGGCTTCCGTGACGAATCCTTGAACGGACGTCGGTGGGTTGCGTATGAGTCCACCGAAGATGTCGTCCTTCACGCCACGCATCAGAATATGCAGCTTCTTTTCCTCGGTGGCCTGAGGGTTGGCGTGGGAGCTCAGCCGCAGGACGTCTTCCACGAAACTCGTCACGCTCTCATTGGGGCCCTGGGTCCTAGATTGACTGGCGAACGTACGCGTCAGCTCGTTCTTGCAAAGCTCCCATGAAGTTAAGGAAGCTTCGTGGTTTTAGAACCAGCGCCTTTCAGTTCCTTCAAGTGAGAAATAGAGGTTCTGCAGTCGCTGTTCGGCACTCCACCCGTTGTGGCGAGCCACGCGTTCGTATTGGTTGATCCAGTCTTCGACGTCCTCGTAGATCTCGCCGAGGAAGGTAGTAGGCGTCCGCGGAGCGACGGGCACGACGACGATGGGCGGGGTGTTCATCGTCGGGATCTTCTGCTTCGGCTTTTGCGGCAGGGGTCCGGATTCCGGGAGTTGGACTTTGGTACGGCGGCTTGCTCGGGCGTTGGCGTCTTCCGCGAACGATAGCCTTCCGGGGCTGAGCACCTCACTTGGCAGGGATGTCTTCGAAGGGGTACGCTCTACGGGCATAGAATGCGATACCCAGCACCTCCACCAAAATATCACGAATAACAATTGATGAGGCGATGATAACAGAAGAAACTCAACGTTTAATGGGGCGAACTTGTGCCCAAAACAAAAAAGAACAAAAGAAAATAACAGAGCGTCGCGGGCGTCAATGGCGGCGTAACAGCAGGATTGTACGCTGGGACGAAACTGACAGAGGATCGGCATGTGGAGCCCCTTATGTATGTATACATGCGTTGGCTTCTGGAGCAATCGGCCTAGAAGGTTCGGCGACGAGAACATTCGCACCTCGAACAAGCAACAAGGTTCTCGAATTTAATAGAACACTAAATTGCAAGGATAAACAAAAGACGCTTCGCTCCCAGGAATTGAACCCTGGCTCTTCGCGTGGGAGTTAAGTACGATAACCGTCAAACCACAGCCGCGCTGCCTATTTGACCAGATATGCGCGCGGCAATATTTTGTATTCTCTCGGAGGCGAAGCTTCCAAGAAGAGCTACGTGTCGATAACGCTTCCTCCGCACAGCCTTTGTCCTGTGAGTTTAAATGGTGCCTAACCCAAGTTTCCTGAGCTACGAAAGAAAACGGAACAAGCATAATAATGCCGTGCGCGCAGCTGGCCAAGTAGTTAGCGCGCCAGTGGCCGAACGGTTGTTGTCTATGGCTCCCACGCAAAGAGCCGAGGTTCGATGCCTAGAAGCGGAGGCACCTTTTGTTATCTTTCTAATTGTCGCGTTCTGGTAAATTTTAAAACTTTGTTGCATGGTCGAGGTCAGAATGTTCTACGCGCCAAATCTTCTACGACGATTGTTCCAGAAGCGTACGTGTAAACAGAACGGGCTCCGCGTGGCGAGCCGGAGTTAGTCTCGCCCAAGCGGTCAATCCTGCTCAGTTACGCCGACTTCAACGCGTGCGACGCTCTGTTGTTATCTTCTGTTTTCTTTTTCTTTTGGGCACAAGTTCGCCCCATTAAACGTTTCAGTTTCCTCAGTTATTCCTTGTTTGCCCTTTTCTGCCGTCAACGTCGGGAAACCGCTAGATAATCGTCACTACAGATTATTGCACGCGGTACGCCAAAACTAAAGCCCTTCCTTCGGAGACTGCTGTGGAAGTCGCCAAGTGTTTCATCGAGTTCATAGTCCTCCGGCACGGCGCTCCCAAAGTTCTGCTCTCAGACCACAGATCATCGTTCATGGCCCAGCTGACGCCAGAAATCCTTCGTCTCAGCCACACCGGCCAATCGTCGCACCACGGCGTACCACCCGCAGACCAACGCGCTGACGGAGAGACTCAACAAGACCATCGCCGACATGATTTCTATGTACGTCAACGTGGAGCACAAGACATGGGACGAGGTGTTGCCGTACGTCAGATTTACCTACAACACGGCCGTGCAAGAGACCACCGGGGTGACACCCTTTCAACTAGTTCATGTTCGCAAAGTAACGACAATGCTGGACGCGATGTTACCCCACGAACCTGCTGTCGACGGAAGCGACGACGCCCAGGTGGTTGCCCAACGGGCAGAAGAAGTCCGTCAGCTCGCCAGACTCCGGATTAAAGCTTAACAACGTGTCGACACTGGCCGCTACAACCTTCGTCGTCGGGACGTCCACTTCCAGCCCGGAGACAGGGTCTGGGTCTGGACACTGATTCGCCTCCGTGGTCTCAGCGAAAATCTCCTGAAACGGTATTCCTGACCCTACAAGGTACTAGCTGCGTCGACTGGGAGACCTGAACTACGAGGTGATGCCCGACGGAACAAGAATATCATTACGTCGCCCACCACGACCTGAAATCGTCCACGTCGTGCGCCTGAAGCCGCACTACGCTCGATAGGACTGTGCACATTATGTATTCCAAATGACTCTTCAGTGTTCCGTTCTTTTTATCTGCTTTGTGTCGTTTTGTGTTTCATCAGGGCGATGTAATTTTTAAAGGGGGGAGTAATGCCGCGCGCGCAGCTGGCCAAATAGGGTGCGCAGGCCGTGGCCTAACGGTGATCGTGCTTGCCTCCCACGCGAAATGCCAGAGTTCGATTCTTGGATTCTTTTATTTATTCTTGCAATTTAGTGTTCGGGTAAATTCGAGAATCCTGTTGCTTGTACGAGGTCCGAATGTTCTACGCGCATAACCTTCTACGCCGAATGTTCCAGAATCCCACGCATGTACACATCGCGACACAGTTAGCGCGAACACGACATCGCCGCATTTTCACATTTTACTTCTAAATAGTATTAGTGAGCACAAAATGTTATCGCTTACTTTATAGAACTAAATGAGCTCTTTCCGTAGCAATAATAACTTGGATGAAATCCCTTGGTTTCAAAGAGAAAAACTGGAAAAACCGGCGATTCGCTTGTTCGCGCTAACAGTGTCGCGCTCTGTACATAAGGGGCTCTGCGCGCCGAGCCGTAGGCAGTCTCGCCCCAGCGCTCGATCCTGCTGTTTCGCCGACATCGACGCCTGCGACGCTAACTTACTTCTATTTTGTTTTAGGCACAATTTCGGCCCATTTAACGTTTAGTTTCTTCAGTTATTCTTCGCCTCATTATTTGTCATTCGTAAAATTTCGTGAAATAACCTCACAAAACATAATAAAACCAAGTAGATATAGAGGGCATGAACGACAAACGGGTAAATAAGTTAAAAATATTGAAAATAAAATTAAGCTTTCCATGCTAGAGCCAAGCACCGGGCAGGGACGCTTTTAGTTCGAAGGATTTTTTCCGGCAAAAATAGAACCATTCGCGATTTCCACCCTCACTCGATAGAAACAAAGTACGTTAGAATCCGCGTGCAAAAACGGATGCTATGTAGAAGAAGTGGTCCTGAAGAACGAGAGGAAGTTCTAGCTTGTCGTTTTCCAAGGCTTGCGATGGCATTCTAGGTACGGTCTTCAAAGTGTGATTTGAAGTGGCAGCACGAGCTCTCGATCTCAGGGTCGCTCTGCCAAAGCGCGATCTGCTCAATACTGGTACTGATAACGTTCATGAATGTGTAATTTCATTTCATTTCATTTATTGTTCCCTTAAAGCGCCCGTAGGGCTTTACATAAGGGGGGGGGGGGCTTTGACAACAAACAAAAACAAAAAAAGGAAAAACACAGGGTTAAAGGTTGCTAAATATCGAGAAAAGTAGCAAGTACAGCTCTGAATCCAGATGAGTCTTGAATTGTAACAATATGTTCTGGCAGAGAGTTCCATTCTGAAAGTGATAACTGCAGTGGAGAGAATTTAAAAAGGTTTGTCCTTGGTGTTACCAGATGAACTTTCTGAGAATGGTCTGTATGAGGAGAAATGTGATGAGCCGCAGGACAGTACAATTCTCTCTTTAAAGGGGCTTGATAATACAAAGCGTGTAATGAAACTAGTCTGGTCAGTTTCCTTCTTTCCGCAAGCAGTGGAAGGCCGAGTTCTTTTTTTAGCGTAGTAATGCTAGTGTGTGTTGAAACTTATTAATATCGAACCGGGCATTCAGACAAAGATAAAGTAGAGAGACGATTGGTTCCTGTCCATGAAAAAACGATGCTGGACACTTATCTTGTAAATATATGTATACAAATACTGTTCTTGACCTCATCATTCAACGGCCAGTCAGCCGTTGCTACAACAATCTGCGTGAATGTAGCCAGGTCCGCCGAGAGGTGGCAAATTAAGAAGCTAGTTGAATATTATCGATTTATTTTTACTGAGAGATGTGGTAATCGCCGATAATAAAGAGTAAACTGACGGACGCAGCACTTCGACACAAATGAACCACATCCAGATGCCATACTTGTTGGCTGGGGAACCGCAGAAAACCGCGTTGTTATTTTCAAAGCCTTCGCCTCTCCTCCCCCTTTTTTAATATATATATATTTTTTTTTTATTTTGTAGCTGGCCGAGCTTGAGGCACAGGGGTTTGGCAACCGGGCAATTCTCTTCGACCGTGGCACGCTTAACTTTTTAAGGTAAAATTAAAGTTAGCTTCCATAAGAACGCAATTCTGAATTAAAATGAAAATGAGGGATCGAATTTTTGTTTTCTTTAGACAAAATGTAGAAAATTTTTTTTTTTTTCTGCTAAACTTGCTCTGTTTATTCGAGAGTTTGGTGCGCACCCATTGAACCAATACAAAAGATGCGTGATTGTTCTCACTTGATTTTCTGATTTAAAAACATAGCTTTTGGTGATACGGGGACCGTGTTCATTTCATGAGAATTTAACAAAAATGTTTCTGAGGTTACCCGAAAACACTTGAAAGGTTGCGATAAGGTCGAGAACTAAGCTATTAGGTATTCGTTATACATGATATAATTTAAGCAGCACTCTGTCCATTTCTTTTGCGTTGTTTGAACCACTGCATGTTGAAAACACACCAGTTGTAAACTTTCTGCTGACATGACGTGAGAATTTGAGTGATTACAAATGAAAATGTTTGGTGATATATTACAGCTTAAAAAAATGGCCACGCAGCTAACTTCACACTTACACTATCTCTCTTTCTGTCATGAGGACATTTATTCTCTTCTATTTCATTGTATTTAGTTGCTGCTTTGGCGCGTGTGCGAAAGTCAAGGTCGGTTCCGGTCGTAATGGTAGTCTGAAAAATGATTATGGTAAAATGTATCTCAATTATATTCGGCATGCAACAGGAACTCATTTGGCTTACTCACAAAGACGTTAAAGTCGTCATCTGCAGGCTGACTTAAAACATAATTAGGCAGATTCAAAAATGACTTTCTTTATATGTTTATGCGTTTTTTTCTCTGCCATTAGCCGCGCACTAATTTTATTTTTATTTTCACGCCGTTTCAGAAGCATCCCTTTGATTTTTTAATTAGTTGAGGTTACATTGGGACAACTGCCATGAGATGAACCGAATCTATTAAATCAAAATATACAATTAGCGGGCTGAAATATTATTTAAAAATCTTCAGCCTCGAATTATACAAAGATAATAACGCGACGGATGTTCAAGTTTTATTTTCTTATTTTTTCAGTTAATGTTTACTGCCTGGCTTCATATAATAATTTTAAAATATTTCGTGTGAAATTCTTAGAGGCGACTTAAGATACAAACAAAGTTTGGCAGCTTTGTGGTTCTAGCTTTTGAAAAGCTGATGTATTTTTTTTTATATTCATTCGTTATTTTGTGTTTGGGCAACTATGTGTCAGAACTTACGTAACCGTCCGAAGATCGTCCCGCATTACACCACCTAGCCGGGACATGGCGCTCCCCCGTGTTACGTGACGTGGCGAGTGAGTCATCAGGTACAGCTCAAGACTCAAATAAAGATGGAGTGCATAGATCTGATTTTTCTTCAGCAAGCTTTTATTATTACATGTGCGTTTATAACTAAAACATTTGCCACAAGGAACATTTTAGCTAAGAAATGTTTATATATATATGCGAGTCGTTCTGGTATAAATGTTCGTTCTCGTTAGCTGAAATGTGTTCATATTTACAAAAACGTGTACACATTTTTTACGAGGGCGCAACCATCTTGAATATCGTCTGTCTGGTATGCGTTTAATTATCGTTTTGATATCCCCACGCCGCTGGAAGGTGTTCACAAAAAAATATGAGATTGTCACACATTCTTGTTTTGCCTAACCAATATTGTCTCGCTCATTCCAGGCTGCAATACTTTATTATTTTTTCGTCCTGCACACCAGATACGGAAACCACGTGACTGAGAACGAAAGGAAAAGAAAAACATCTACAATAATCTACTCACCTCTGACCTTTTTTTTTTTTTTGTATGGAGAACTTGAAGCGGAGCAATTTAATTCCTCGAGGAAGTAGCAATTGTTCAGCTCGGTTAGCCTCTTCATCTTTCTAATACACCAATTTATTTTTCTACTTCCGTGAATTTTTTTTATTTACTATTTTTAGCATAAACCATTTTGGGGTGTCACGACAATTGAGTTTTTTATTCTTGGATTATTTACCTGCAAACTCTACACCAAAGAGATACAGTCATCACCTTAGGTGGAATGGCAAGAGGGAAATTGCTCGCTTACTCCTCCCAATATGATCATCAAGATTAAGAATGTTGAGTCTGTTCTCCTTTTTTTTTTCTTTGAAACGTCTCGATGAACTGTGCAGGTGCCATGAATATAGCTGAGGCATCTAGACGCATTAGCCCCTGAGTGCAGGCCCTCATTTTAATGTGTTTCCTTAAGAAAAGCCTCGGCAGTCGGGGAACGTTAATGAAACTCCGTCTGTACGAAGCGTAAAGTTTCCCAACAGGGCTGTCACCGCACGGTCAATATTAATATTTATATAAGAGATGCTTCGAATGAGGCCGACGTCCGTGAAATAGAGTTTGCTCAACTCAACAAATATTTGTCTCCATATAAAAACAACAGTAATTTCGATTACAGAGTGACTAAATAGCGGCTTTCGAGTTTGTTACTGAAAGTCAAATGAGTTCGCCATAAAGTATCGTAAAATATGTAGCCAATTAAATCTAGGGAAATATTTATCTCGGGATTGCACACAGCGAGCTTTGTACGCAATAGCGATTAAGGAATACACAGCCACTATCGTCAAGTATATCGAACAGTCTCACGTTTTGCATTTGCGTAGCATAACCATTTTCATTTTACCGCTATGCGGTGCGGATATAAAATAATACGCATATAATCGTTGGCGTTTATTTCTCTATAACGCTGCACTTAAACATCTTTTTCGGTGCGAGAATAATATCGAATTCCAACTACTCACCTCTCACATACCTAAAAGAGCCCTAGTGATGCAAAGAGACGTAGAAGTTGTGCCGCTACCACTTATAAATGTGGGATACTAAGCGGGAAACCGGGACACTGTTAGTGCGAACACGTGGTCACCAGTGTTTTCCATCTTCCTCTTAAACTTAAAGGGTTGTAGTGAAAACTGCGACTTTGGAGGAAAATGCTCGTTCGGTTTACTCAGCTAAGTGGTGAAATTTGATGTCCGCCATTATGCTTTCGAAGCAAAAGCCGAGAAATTGCAAATTTTATCTTCGAACTAATAGTGTCTCGCAGTATACATGTTGTTCTACCGTGTGTTTGTTTACACGTAAAATAATTTATAAGGGGTGTATAAAAAAAAACGCGTATGCACAATCGTCGCATGCGTTTTCACTCCTAATTCCAGCGGGTTTAGGTGTGCTCCCGCATTAAATAATCGGACCCTGGTACCAAGGTTCTGAGTTTTTTTTTTTTAATTTTTGCTTTACACTAATTATTTATGCAAATTAGTGAAAATTCCAAGCCTGTTTCTCTCGGCGATGGGGGCGTGAGCGCGTTCATAAAACGCGATCATGAAATGCTTGCATCGAGCGTAAAGCGGTATTGTAGCGTTCGATCATCTTCGAGTCAAGATGGCTAACAAGCGTGTGCCAGCACCTGTTTAGACGACGTAACGAAGCGTCAAAAAAAGTTCAAATAAAAAAAAAGCAAAATGTAACTCGTGTTCAAAACAAGAAATGATATATTTGTAGCTTTTTTTGTTATTGTGCTTTTCTTTCAAAACGTTATACCCACCAAAACAATTTCGCCACCATAGCGTCCGTGAGCAAAGTGAAAACGAGTAATGACACAACCGAAACACTACCGGAAAATATTTGATTTTGTTCACCATCGACTGTGCTCAAACTTGAAAGCTACATGCCTATGGCTGCTTACGTAGCGTTTGTGCTTAAATCACCGCGGATGACAGAAGAAGCTGGCAGCAGCAGCGTGTGTTCCGGACTATATATATGATCGTGGATCCTCCCCTTGATCGATACTGCCGCTTGCCGAAGGCCCGCGATGCCATGGCACCGCCGCTTTGCCGCCCAACTGCTCGGTCTCGTTCGCTGGCCGTAAACGCCCAAGCGCTGCTGGAGCTTCTCTTTTGTCTCAAAGGCGGTTTCCCGTCAGACGGGTGACGCTGAAAACATGAGCCAGACGAGTGCCTCACTGACCGTCAACAGGGTGGAGCAGAGGCGTGTACGAACTCGTCACTGCTCACCCTGTTGAATATGTAGCATTGATTATCTGACTCCCTATCCTTAAAACTACTCTTTTGCAAAGCAATTCGCAGTAAATTGGAATGCGCTGCCGCTATCTGGAACTCCGCCAAAGCACTCGCATTATGCACCAGAATCCGTTCAAACTCGTTCTATCCGATTCATAGTTTATAACTATCACCGCACATCTAGCGTATCAGCAATGAAACGAACCTACACTCTTAAAAAAAAAGCTAGTAAAACGCTAGTAAGCCCAGAAGTTACTACCTTTTTCTGACCGTTACTACCTTGCACTCACTATTTACTACCTCAAACGCGCGATAGGTAGTAAAAAGTTAGCAAATGCAGAAATTACTACCTCTTTCTGACCGTTATTACCTTTTTACTAGCTATTCACTACCCCAAAGGTGCGGACAAGACGGCGGAGTCTGCTGCATCGCCGATAGCCAGCGTTAGCGACGCACTTACTGCTTGAGAACGCAGGGGGATGTGTCCAAACAATATCGCAGCATTCAATATTGTAGGAGGGTGCATGTTTAAAGGGGTACTCCGGTGATTGTTTCCGCTAACCCAACGAACTTTATATTTTGAATCCCCGGCCTTCACCCTTTCCGGTATGCTATTTAGTATCGTGAAATTCATAATAGCTATTGTGAGATTGGCAAATGAAATTTATGCAAAAACCAAAATCAAATATACCCGCACACTTTTCAGTTCCGTGACGTCAGCGGCAGGTAGGCTTGCCAGTCGAGCAGGAGGTCTAAAAGGTAGACTATGCTAAGCATTTGTTTCGTGCTGGTGCGCGGATCCTGGAGCAAGCTTTTAAAGCCTTCATTTGACATCATGAAACTGTTTGGAATCAGTTGGGAACAAAATCTACAGTCCAAAGAGTGAACTCATGCCTTCCAATGGCGTCACTTTTTGTTGTTGCCAGTAGAGACTTTCAGTTTAAAAAACTCGATGAAGACCAAAATTGTAAATCAATAACTTCGCGGAAAAAATATTTTGACATAATATTTGGGATACCATTTCAGCGATGTTTGTTGTTTTGTTTAGCCGATTTTCACGCAGATCGGGAATTTGAATCGCAGCCTCTGTTCCAGCACGTCGTTGAAGCCAGCGCCGCCGCGAGTGCCAGGGGGGGGCACGTGCAGCCGTTTCCTATGCGTTCCCCACCCCCTTCGCGACGCTCCGTGGTGGCGGCCATGATAAGTGCGGAAACCAATATTGCTTTAGCTTTTCAAGTTACAATTCAAGGGAAGGTCTAGCCACACGGTCGTCTTTTTAATGGCGCCCGCTGCCTTCCGCTGCGCTGCCAGTGTTTGTTTTTGTTGTTTTCGTTTTGCTTGGACCGAGAGAGCGCCGGACAACACTGGCAACAGCATATTTTAAATTTGCCGCCGTTGTTTTGGTTGCGCAGGAATCGCGGTGCACCTCGATGTCCTCGTTTTGCGTGCTCATGTGTCGACAACGTGCTCAAAATGTTTCTGTGGTGTGGCTGAAAGACGGAAGAGTGTATGAAACCATCGAAAGTGCTCTAACGGCGAGAAGAGCGATTGGATGCACTCAAAAGCTCAATCACAAGCCAGGATTCGTTCTCCGTCGACAACAGTGCGTAGGCTTCGTCGATCCGAGTAGTGGCGTAGTGTTTCCAGTGTTTAATTGTGTTTGCTACAACATTGCGATACAATCGTACGACGAAGAGTTGGAATGCTCACGGTGTGTAATGTGGCGTGTGGCACTGGTTAACAGAAACGCAGAGCCTCGGTTGTTGACGTTCAAACCCTTCATATCAATCTTCGTCAGCTGACGGCTTCTCGACTGCGCGGCGACTTATTCGGAAGTAAATGCTTTTTATTTTGGTTTCACAATATCGAAGATTCCCGATGCCTATAATGTGAGCAGTAAGTAGATTCCTGCTTATGCTGCCATATTTTGTTAATTAGGATCATGTAAACGCTCCGACGATTTTCTATCAAATAACGTGTAAGATAATTTTTCTTTCCTTGCCCTGAAAGCTGTTTAGTAACAAGATCCTTGACGAGATTGAAATTTTTGGGAATTACTGCACGATTGTTCATAATTTGATCAGGATGCTAATTTTATTTTGATATCTCCAAAATTTGCATTCTCGGTCCCTCTCCGGCACTGTCCCAGCATCCAAGGTGCATGTCCTGTACAACATGCAAGTATATCGACAAATAATTGTGTCATCAGGCAAATGAGGTCTCCATATTCTATTGAATGACGTCAGGTAAAGTAAAGGAAAGCTGGACATTCTCAGAGGAGCCTGATGGCTGATTGTTGTGTTTTGAGACCTCTGTGTTTCCAGTCCTTCTGTTTGCTTTATTCTGATGGTGCGTCTTTATTGTAGACCCAAAAGTGTCACCTTTGGGAGAAAGTGAGTTTGCGTTTTAGATAAAGTATGCAGTTTGATTCAAGAACTGGAGATACGCAGTCAAAGCGAGTATGCAAACAAGCTGGTTGAGAACAGACATAACCCTGGCCTGAATGACTGGGAGGGAGAGCACAAACAAAACTCTAAGCACAGCTTTGCCGCTTTGCATTTGTGATGTCCCTCCCCAGGCTACAGTGCTACACTGCCAAAGACTCATAGTACATGGGATGAATAATAAAATGTTTTTGTTAATTCATCCACTGTCTCTGCATGCATCATGTTACTCTCACTACACTTCTCCCTGCTTCAGCGTTACACTGCCCAACACTCGTAGTACATCGGAGGAATAATAATATTTGTTGTTACTAAATCCACTGTCTCTGCATATGCAACTCTCACAACACCTTTGGTTGAGGAAGTGCCGAGAAGACATCGTTCGATGACAAGTTCAGGAGTTATTTAAAGATGGCAAGACCTCGAACTAATACTATAAATATTAATAAAGGACAATAATAAACCACCAATTAAAAATGTTTCGGTAGATATTAATAGTTCGAGTTTTGAAACTCATCAGAATAATTTTATCGAGACAGGAAAATTACACAATACTTGAAACAAATTATCAGAATAAAACCAGTCCTTCGTAGCTTGAGTCAGCTGTGCGTCAACTAGCAAGCGACTTCAACTGATCGGACACGCGAAATTATCAAGTGCGGTTCGCACATCATAGTAGAGTCATATCTCGTTTATATGGACCCCGTTAATATGATTACTTCGCTATACGCACATCATTTTCAGGGACAAACTGGGGAAATTCATTCACATTGGTCTCGTTACTATAAATGATTTTTTTTAAAGGAAACGGAGGTGTTCATATTAAAGATACATCACTGTAACAGAAAGATAGCCTATCATTCTAGGCAGTGCAAGCGATGCAAGCAAGGGCTGGGAGACATTTCAACAGGAGATGGAATTAACTGCACTTGAGAGGACATTTCTCCTAAAGTATCGAGAAAAGAATCAGGAATTGGTGTACGAAAAAACTTGGAGAAGCTGCTACAGGGAGAATTCCGAGCACCTGGCATTTTCATTGAGGATATCAACCTCCTGAAAGCCACGCTCGTGAGCCTCGATAGCGACCGATACAAAGGGCGGCTCTACGGGCGCATTCAGAGCGTTTAGTGCTGGGAGAGCAGCCGAAAAAAAGAATCATGGCGGCGGAAAAGAAATAGGCGCGCGCTAATGATGTATTTGGAATAGAACATTTTGAGGATTTGTCCAGCGATAAAACTCACATCAAATTCGCTTTTATTGAACACTAAGAAGTTGTTTAGTTGTAGCGTCCCACCACTGCCAGGATTTGAGGACGACGTTCTGCTTCTACTGTCGAAGATGGAAGGAACCAATGAGGACTCTTTAGAGGAACCAATTATCTTGACAGAAATAACAAGAGCGATAGATCACTTGAAACCCAGGAAATGGCCAGGCCCAGATGGCTTAACTGCCGGTCTTTACAAAACATTTAAACACGAAATTTCATCCGTGTTACTCGAAGTTTCTAACGAGGCTTATGAAAGAAAAGTTATTTTCCCGCACATACGCAGTATTGATCTTAATGTGTGACGAACCCGTCAGTCTTTTGCTCAGAGCATTAGTCAGGTTATATAAGTGTCAAAGGTTTTGGGAGATGGGCCTGATTGGTTGCGAATCCTTGACGGACTGGTGACATTAACATCATGTTAATCATTCTGCGTCAGTCGTAATTCAGCTTGCCCATTTGTGTAAGTGTTTTTGAAAAAGTGAATTTTTTGGGACTGAATGTCTGGCAATATAAAAACGAGGGACTGCATGGCCTAGTCAGTAGCCTGCCTATCTAAACAAAACAGCACAAGCTGGTCCCAGCATCCCAGCCTCATGCTGTGTTATTGCTCCAGCATGCCAGCTTGCCGTGCTGGTCAAGCTGGTTGGATGCTTGGTGAACGCTGGGTAAATGCTAGGTGAGAATGCTGGGTGAATGCTGGGATAATACTGGGTGAATGCTGGGCAAATGCTGGGTCATGCTGGGTGAACTGATCATGCTGGTTAAGCTGGTGCACTTCCTCACTAGTTTAACCAGTTTAAATTGATACACAACATAAACAAGCCAAACTCTTCAAAAAAGCCAGCTCGGCATTCAATTTATTATTTTCGTACTCGCGGTCTGGTGACATAAGCTCAGATGCTACACATCCTCTGCGCTGACACAGTACTAACCGACGCACAGACAGTGGTTCCCGGTGTGAAACAAACAATGCTGTTAAAATTAGATTGCTTATCTCTCAACACGAAAAATACTAGACACACGCAAAAAACAGGCAATAGCAATAAAAATACTACATGAATGAGAGAAGCGAACCTGGGTCCCACCAGTGATGGGGGCGAAGCGGCCTCTTGCGTAGTCCGCAGATGCGAGGAAATCCGTGTGGCTTGGATGGCATTGGCGATACTCCTCTGCACCACCGTCATTCACGAGAACACAAATTATCGAAGACATGAAATGACGCCTCAGTCGGGGCGTGCAACCTCTTCCCGCGCTGAACGGACTGCCGTTCGCTTTCTCCTCAAATCCAGCTTCGCTTGCACCGCCGTTCAAGTAGTCTCCGAAAAACGCGCACACAGCCGTCCCTTCGCAAATCTGCCCAAGATAGCCAAACGTGTCTCAAACTCTCTGTTCCTACCTCTCTTTCTCTCTCTCTCTCTTTTCTCGCACACAAAGGAAGCTCGCAGCGCGCCTCAAGCGCCCGGTCGTCTACCAAAAACGAGAGGACAAAGAACAAGACGTGGCCTCGTCCCATCCCAAGCCGACCTTGGCGCGCGCGCTCCCAGCAATGCCAGATCGACCAGCTCTTACCGACCTTGGCGTGCGAGCTCCCAAAAAGACCAGCTTAACCAGCTCGAACCAGCTTGGGCCAGCTTAAGCACCAGCTCGTACCAGCTTGGGCCAACTTAATCACCAGCTTGAATTAGCTGGACAAGCTTGAACCAGCTTTAGTACCAGCTCGATTCGAACAAGCACAAGTACCAGCTGCAGTGCCATCTCGAACCATCTTGAACCAACTTGACCAGCTCGAACCAGCTTGATTAGAACCTAGAACAGCTCGAACTAGCTTAAAAACCAGCTAAACCAGCTTGACTAGCTTGATTTTCTTGTTGGTTTTTTTTCAATAGGGATGTCTTCTGGCTCGCAACCGAAGGGTCGTATGTTCGAAATCGGTCTAAAATTCTTCAAACATTTCTTTAAGGCAAATGAATTACTTTATAAAGTGAAATCCTTCTAGACATCTGGCGACCTTCAATTCGCATTACATATAATGTTTTAATCACTTTCATTCCACGCGTGAAGATCACGTTTCGCGTGAGTGTTATGGGTTGTTTAGAATTCCCGCGAGAGGGCATGTGGCTCTGACGTCATGACCCTAACGACCAATCAAGAGTTTTTTGTCGCACCGACGCTGACGTCGGCATTTCTGCGTCGCGAGCTCCTTAAAGGGATGCTGAACCGAAAAACAGAATCTAAATTCTTTGTCGTTTTGATATTTACAGCACACGAATGGCTCTTAAATGACGGTACTTGAAACAATAAATTAGTCTAAATTATATGATTTATGTAAATAAATATTCTAAGGTGCACCTGGTGAGTTTTTTGAAAGCTCGTTTCGTGACGACAACAAACTTGTAGTACGCAGAACGCGGCTATGGTGAGCCATCAAAGTTGGCTCGGTTGGCTCCGACCTACCTCGTTGGCTCCGGCGTGCGCTCACGCCGCGTGGTGGCGCGACAAAACGGAAATGCGACGTGCGAACCCCGTCCCGAAACGATGAGATATATTTTTAAAAGAAATGCAATTTTATCTGATAAATTTGTCGAACAGTGTTCATCATGTCGTTCTTGACACGACACCTGTGCGGCGCCGAACGGCCTAGCGAGCGTCGCGAGCAAGCGGCATTTTGGCGGCATCAAACATCAGCGCTGTCGAAGTCTCCATGGTCGCCGTCGTCATGGCCAAATTATCAGGACGGGAAAGAAATCGCCGAACTCCGAAAAACCCACAGACCAAAGTCGCCGCCGTCGCTACGACGCAGGTGCAGAAGTGGACTGGGGGTGGCAGGGTGCAGGGTGGCTGGCAGGTAGTGCGCAGCTAACTTGGCTGGATTAGTTGGCAAACTTCCAACGCTACGGGCATCCGTCTACTATTATTCAAAGCGCAACTTTCTTCCACGCTGTGGCGCGTCGGCAGCTCGACTTGTTCACGTCAGTTCCGTTGCAGTTTGTTGACGTCAGTTCCGTTGCGAGTAATCCCAGAGGGCCTCGCGCGCACCGGGGGCTTCTGGCGCTTCTGGCTCAATCAGCGGTCGTCATTCCAAGAAATATAATAATCCGATCTCCATCCCTTTACATGAATAGCATTTTTAGGTATAGTGCGGTCCTGGGAAGCTTGTCCGGGGCTTATTTCGGCAACTTCAGATATCGGTTCAGCATCCCTTTAACAGATCTCGCGTTAAAATAAGGAGGACAATAAAGCAGCGAAATAAGTTCTGCGTCACGGCATTCCTCCTCTTTTCGAGTGTGTGCATCATCGGTTACACCAATCAATCTCAGTGAAGGCACTGTGACCCTACGCTTTTAATACGTGCGTGCACTTCTATATGGTCTATACTTGACCACTCTCGGACGTACAGTGAAAGGGAGTATACTCCCTTTCAACAGTCATTTTCTGTGGCTCTAGCTGTCACTTTTGTAGTTATAATTTTTCTCTATGGTCGTCGACGACCTACCAGATCCACGAGACTGCGAACAGCACCGCGACCATTTGTTCTCACGAGTGCCGCTTTGAAAAAGTCCGTGCAGGACGTGTAGCTCACCGACAATGGCAGTAATCCTTGACTTTGTAGCAGTGTACTAAGGCGGTTATTCCCATCATCCCGACCTCGCTAAAGCTGGGTGTTTGTGTATGTTCAGATCGCAGTAGCGTCGACATCTGTACGGCACCTAGACGATAACCATAAAACAGTTGCCCGGAAAGGTCGTTGCTTCCGTTTTTTTTTTTTTTTTTTTTTTTTTACCAAGCCTATTTGCTTTAAAACATGCCGTGCATTCCTTCTGGTAGTTCGTGTTCCCGAGGGCGCTGTCGTCATACCAACAAGCCGCTTTCCCAGTGTTTGAGAACAAAAAGGGGACAACGTAAGTTCTGGTTTGCGTGTAAAAAGCTTTATTGAATTCCCTCCTTTCACTAAGGAATGCTTCGTGAATACCTTTTCACCACTTTTTACGACATGAGTTACTTAAAAACTTCCAAGCATAAATTTTACAAGAAAAGAATTTATTCAGAGTTTTAAATTAATAGGTTTTTGCGTTCGTACATAAAATAAAAAGTTATCGGAATGTATTTGCGGAAAACAGAATGTCCTACGTATATCACAAATTTGCAATAACGTGTTGTACCACCAAACTATGGTTCTGATCCAATATGGCGAAAAATGCGCTTTCTTTCTGGTGGCTAGAGAATCCTGCAAAGAATAGAACAAAGGTGTCTTCGTAATCCACCCTCCCTCCAATAAACAAGAAAAAAAAACAGGACGGCTCTATTGACATTAAAAAATTACTGAGATACAGAAATTACTGAGACGGAGGGAAAATGAACACTAGTCGTGCGACAGTCAACATAACCCTCACTGTTGCTGCTGTTGCTGTAATAGATTCTTCACGACGTGGAACACTTGCCGCTGGGAAGGCTTCGGCGTGTCGCAGTCCTGGAGCTTGCAGTAGCTTCATCAGCCCCACCGGCAATAAGCGTAAGACAATGGTTCGTCTCGTAGAAATTCGTCAAAGCAAAGAGCCGCTCACTATACACCGTTTCCCAGCCAGGGACGAACTTTAACCTCAACTGTTGGTCCGGGCGGCCGTGGCAAGACACCGGCTGAGCAACGCAGCCCAGTTTGGCGCCATCGGAGTCGAGACATCCGCCGAAGGCCGATCAGGATGATGATCCTCTCCTGGTGGAAGGGAAAGTTTACGGTTGGCCTTGTCTTGTTGGCGATAAGGGGCCCGTCCGAAGCCCACTTGATCAAGGCCCAGGTCGAAAGTGAGAATTCGGTTGATGTCTGCTGGACCCGGACAGGAAGGAGCTGCAAGCGGCATCGAAACAGCCGCTGAAGTGGAGGGTACGGGCGAAGACAATGCCGTCCATTGTCCCTCCCAAGAAGTCAAAGGCGAGTTTGAAGACGCTGAAATCTGAAGAGGCAGCACTCACTTCTTCCAGGAAGGCGGGAGTGGTGGCTGGTAGGAGGTGGCTGGAGGCGATAGGTACGAAGACTGTTCGGAAAAGTGCCTCCATTCTTGATGACTCTAGTACGACTTTGGCGGCGAAATTGGTGGTTGCTGAGTTTTGCAGGTTTTTTGTGTTATACTATTGGTTAGTTGGCGCGAAAGTCAGGATGATGATCTTCTCCTGGCGGAAGGGAAAGTTTACGGTCGGCCTTGTCTTTTAATAAAAGTTCGGTTCCTAAATGTTTGAGAAGATTTCTCGGCAGGTGCTGAGACATCGAATAGCATAGCGGCATTCGGAACAGGTTAGCAATCTTTATCGTACTGAAATCTAATCGCACCAAATAAAAGCACTACTAAAAAAATTGATCGCTGGCTCCGGCAGAATTGCTGATTTGCTACAGGAGCGAAAGTAGCGTCTTCGTCATTGAACTGCAACTCTGCAAAGACTGCATTTAGTCAAAAAGGGTAGTTGATGCTAGCTTCCAGATACAAACATAACAATACGCAGGACCATCGACTATGGTTATTTGCTCCTGTTTAAAGTGAAAAAGCCATGAGTCACTTATACGTTATTTGAGCCCAATAGTTTAATCTCCACTATCTGGCCGCTTAATTGGAACGACCTAGATGTTTATCTAACACCCTTACTTCCTGCGACCTCGCTGTCTTTTCGTATATTCCTTAACTTACGTCACAAAGTTGTGATGTTTTGCTGCACGTCATGGCGAGCGGGCAAAATACACGTGTTGATGGAGAGCGTAATTAGAGTCTGGAGACGCATGGACGAATGCACGGCTTTCTATTAGGCTCACGTGTGAAAGATTGGATCCCGGAGGACAAGGGAGTGATCAGCAATAAATATTCGCGTGTTGACAACACCTTGATACCGCAAATGGTTTCCATCCGTGTTAACGTTCCATTAGCGTAATTACTGGACAGTGTATCTGCTCTTTTCGCATTGTTTGTTGGTCGTTCTTGTTCTTGTTGTTCTCCCGCGACAGGGCACAAACGCCGCTCCGCCGGGCCAAAAATATGGTCGTCGACGTCGTTCTCGTGGCGGAGCCTTGTCAAGCGAAATGATGGACGCGTAATAAGGCTAATCACGGCGCTTCTCTGTTTGGAACTACACAGTTAAAAACAATGACGCTTGATTTTCTTTCTTTTTACGTCGGGATGGAGAAGTATGGTTCATGAATAATGTCACTCGGCAGCGCGCATCGCGTTATAAGTGCAAGAACAACCAATGCGGATGCGGAGCAGTTTTACCTAAAGTTCCTAGATAAGAGCTTCCTAAAAGTAGCGACATTCTTTAAAGCCCCGACTGCATGACGGTGCAGGTTTTAGGAAGCGAATGGCGGCGCACAGCAAAAGACTGAACTGAATGACGCCGTTTTGTGCCTGCTCAATGTGCCTTGTCTTTTGTATTGGTTGTTGTGACTTGTGAAAATAAGTATTAAGGGACTTTAGTTGTCCAAGATTTAAGACAACTCTGAGACAGGGGAAACAAAAAGGACAAACAGTTGTTTGTCCTTCCTGTTTTTCCTTTCTCGGGGTTGTCTTAAATCATGGACGTAATCCAGCTCGCCTGCGCCTTATCACTCACTTAAGTTGTACCGGGAAAAGACTGCCATCTTTATTTCCAACTGCCACGCGCCACCATTTTCTTCCAGAAATCTGCACCGTCGTGTCTATGAGCGCCGCAAAGATTGTCACTACTTGTAAGTTGAGCGAAGTGCACTATTATCTGTGCCGTATCAGTTCGGGACAAAAGGGTTCAAGAAAAAAAAAAGTTTCCGAACAACTGGTCTCGGAGCAATTTGCATTGACCAAATACTTTCGAAGTAAACGACCCTAAGCCCAACCTCAGACATGAAGGTCTCATTTGAATTCCGTATTACATTAGTTATACCTCCAAGTGTTTTTATTTCGTTCACGTAAAGCATAACAGTTATACGGGAGGGAAATATTTTCACCAGCCAGATATGCCACGAGATGTTAGCAATTTAGAAGTTTACGCCGTCGTAACATGTGAATGGCGTTTTGAAGTTGGTAACATCTACACAATTTCTTGTGAATAGCGTGGGTATTTTTATATTTGTAAGAAATGAGCCTAACTAATGTTATCATTACTAATTTCTCTATTTATTTTTCAGAGGGTCAAAGAGTAAAGCTTCTGTTCAACCATCTCGTCTCGCTTAAGAAAGGTCACAGACTCTCTAACAGATATCCGGCATATCTGTTTTTAATGCGAAAGCATTAACTGTCCCATGTCGCGAGCCGACGTCATCAGCTTTGAAACCGCGCCAAACGGCACTTACACTTCTTTCTCCCAATGGAGTCAAGTGAAGCCGCGATCTGATGGCTCCCAGCTTCGAAGCCGCTCGAAAAGCCTAGAGAAACGGCACCTAGTTTTTCCTCTCTCAATGAAGCGCAGTGAAGCCAAAATGAGATAGATAGGTCCAATTGGCTGGCGCCCATCATAGGTTCAAGGAACGAGGCTCCCATTGGCCGCCGCGCGTCAGTTTCAAGGACCGCCACCCCATGGCGCTGCGGGCCCACGCCGCCAGCGCGCCTGGAAAAGGAAGTTGGAGGCAGCCGAGCGAGGCAGCGCCCGTTCGGGCACAATCCGGAAGGGCTCCACGGCTGAGCTCAGTGCAGCCCGAAGACCGAGCGCTCGGCCGTCCACGCCAGTACGCCGCAGACAAACTAAGGGAGCGGAAAAAGGACATGCATGCTTTCGCATTCGCAACTCATAGGAAATGCTTAGGTGTCCCTCGAGCCCTTTTGTTTTTTTTAGTGAGGAATATAGAATGTAAATTCGTGTCATTTGCGAAAGGCTCGTATTGAATGAGCCGAAGATGTGCCAAGTCTTTAAAATGGTATATTCGAGGTAACAGTGACACAGCAATATCGTATTGAGCATACAATCGTGCACTAATTTTAGCATGAAACGTCATACTTGATGTTACGAGGTAATGCAATTTACTTTTTCTGTGAACCTGTCTTTAAAATTGGAAATGGCGTGACTACCCCGTAAAAAGCATTTGTAATTATCCGTGGGTTTCACAAAAAAATACGAATGTGCGAGACAATTTTCAGATTGCTGTTATTGTTTACTTATAAACAGAATCGAAAACTTTATAGCAAATGTCCCTGCGTAATAAAGAAATCGCAATTTGTTCACAGCTGTCACCAAGGAAGTGACGCTTGATATTGGCACACACAACCGGCCGTTCAAAATACAGGATAAATTACAGAAATAACAGAACCTTGCATTCAAGTATTCCCAAGTATTCGCAGATTCTGCGCAAACCTAGGTGAGCTTGGTGTTTATTTCCGGCCATACCTGCCAGTGAAATTACTTTCAAAAGAAGATGTCAACTTTTCAAGTTCGTTAATAGTATAGGTTGCGTAACCCATCACCCAGTTACACTATCAGCTGGTGCAATCGATCCTAGCTTCAATTCCTGGCAGATGTTCTCGATTAGGTTCAACCTGCTAAAAAAAAAGATTCACGCTTCTGAAAGAGAATTTTAATAGACTCGGTTCTCGACTAACGTCTCTCACAGGAGCGCATAACATTACAGACATATTTGAAACGACTCAATTTGCATAAAATCTAAGACAGTCTGTCGGAGACGACTTTGCCGTCCTTGGGAATAAGCAAAAAAAGCTCTCCCCCCCCCCCCTTTTTGCAGGATTGTGGGCGCGCAGCGTAGCACTCGGACTTAAAGTGACATTAATGTTCCCTTACGCTCTAGAACATGTACCAAAATTCGAAAGCTTAGATATAAAACGAAAGCTACAAAAAGGAGGAAGACAGGAAAGGTGTTTTTTTCTTGGAATTTTTCGCAGTGTCATTTTATCACTCTCATTTATCTCCGTAACTTACCAACTCTCTCCAACTCGCCGAAATTTTAATTTAGTATTCTTCATGTATTAGTGTAGTGTGCCCAGCAGCTTAGGTGGAAGAGAAGACGAGAGCGCGCTGACGTCAGAACGCCGAGCTATGGTTCGAATGTTTAGTGGGCAGACCTGAAGCTAGCAGGCTTCGTCTCCCCCGCACTCGTCGAGCGATATTCCAATGCAAAAGCCAAACTCCAGAAGCTGCACTCTAAAAAAAGCCCGTACATCCGCTTTCCCGCACAACACTCGCAGAGCCAATCACCGCAACTTACGGAGGCAGCTCAGCGAATGACACTGCCGAAACATATGTTTAGACCAAAAAACGCAGTCTGAGTTGTGACATTAAGCAATGCAAGCGTGACGTTTTGCATTGCTTAATGTCACAACTCAGATTGAGTTTTTTGGTCTAAACATATGTTTCGGCATCGTCATTCGCTGAGCTGCCGCCGTAAGTTGCGTTGATTGGCTCTCCGAGTGTTGTGAGGGAAAGTAGACGCACGGGCTTTTTTTAGAGTGTGGCGTTGCGCGTTCTAACGCGTTCGACGAGTGCAGTGGAGACAAAGGCAGCCATCCTTTAGGTCTACCCTCTAATCATTCCAATCAGAGCTCGGCGTTCTCACGTCCCCGGGCGATGTCGACTTCTTCTCTCCCTGAGTTTCTCAGCGCATAGGTTCCGGTAAGAAAATTAAGGATAGCCTAAGCTTACCAGTCAGTCGTCTTGGGTCTGTTCGCCGTTCAAACAACTAAACAAAAAACAACGACTTTCCCAGAAAATGAGCGAATTTATTATGCTATGCCGCTACCACCAAATTAGCATAAAAAAGCTTTATGATAGGGCTCTTGTAAGTGAAACTTTTTCGGTTTTTTTATAAGCTAATCAAATTGAAAGGAAAACAATCGCTACCGCTTGAGTGGGTTAGTGGGTTTCCAACACGTATTTGTTTTTCGGGAACGTCACGTCGAGAAAAAAAGCACACCAAGTATGATTTTATAAAGTGCTCGTTTTTGGCTAGGTTAGGTTGGTCAAAACGCAAGATGAAAAAATCGAGCCATAAAAGAGACAAACAAATGCAATACGCAAAAGCGTCACATACAAGGTTTTCTAAATTTGTAGTGTAAGTCATGCCGTGATCGCCCGCGAAATCCAGCTGATTTCCTTGACTGGGTATATCTTGAACTTCGATGGCTATTGCAGTAGTCTCACCGCCATAGCAAGGCTTTCTCGCGGGTGATGCCTAACTACCTTTGGCTGATGTAAGTGATCATGTGACCACAGCGACGAAACCGATAGCGTTCTCGTTGGAAAAGGCGGTATATGCGTTTAGCTAGATAAACAACTGCACCAAGAACTTTACTTTCCCGAAAATGTATTCTAAGTATGACCATTTTTAGGGACCGTATTTACTCGAGTATAACCCGCACTATTTATGAAGAAAACCTGAGGGTTCGCTTTTCCGCGGAGCACGCGGATTGCCAATCACCGCGATCGACAGCATGATACCAGCTGTTTACAGGATAGAGATAACGTCTTCGCGCAAAGATACCATCTGTGAAGGTTGCATTTGTATGGAGAGTCATGTTCTTGATCTAGTTATTCGCTATGTTATTTATGCGCAACGCGATGATTGGCTGTATGTGTGCTTTGCGGCAAAGTAGACACAAAGGCCTTGTTCATAAATAGTGCGGGTTATACTCGAGTAAATACGGCATGACAAAAGTACTGCCTAACGTTAGTTTTTATGTCAACTTAATAACGGACTTGGGAAGTAATCCGTTACAATGTAACGGATTACTTGTAATTCGTAACTTTTTAAAGTAATTTTGTAATTGCCACGTTGCTTTTTTTCGGAAGTAATTTGTAATGTAATTTCGTTACAAAATACTGGTAATGAATTACTTTAATTACTCGTTAATTTTTAAAAATATGAGCATAATACAATAACTGTAGCAACACGAGCAGAACATTCAGCAGCATAAAGAGAGAATGTTCAACAAAATATAAGACATCAGGAAATGAAGAATAGCCAAAAAACACGATTTTTGTGTTTTCGGCTTCTAGACAAATGTGCAAATATGCAAAAGACAAAGATCAAGTAAGACAACGCCGACTTAGCTCTCCATTGCCTTCCATCATGTTTTTCTTCTTCTCCCGAGCAGGAGAAAGCTCTTCGTGTTAATTTGTTTTTGTCTTTTACACCGTTTCACCTTTTCCAACTTCTTCGACGTATCCCGCCACCTGCACAGATATCAAACGCACGTCCGTACCCCCTCCATTCGCAGATTCACAACGCCCGTAACGGGCGATGTAGCCTCGCGCGAGGGGATCGAATTTTCATTTTGTCTTCGATGCGCGCTACTGCATTCTAGCACGCTTTTGTGGCACGCCTGAAAAGCGCCCGGCGCGAGGCTAAGAGCATCGTCTTTGGTGGTACGGACGATACTTATTTTAGTTTACTTGTCTGGGCATGGTAGTGGAGTCCACTCCTCATTTTACAGTCCACTTCCATCGTGAAGGCTGGCTTAGGCCATCTAAGGAGTGCTGACAGAGAAAGAGAGAGAGAGAGAAAGAGAACGCGTAAAAGTGGTGTGATCCTCTATTCATTTGTGAGACCGATGGCCACCACTTCTCTCGGTCTCTATGACCTTCCCTCCCCTTGACTACACGAATATTGGTATGAAAGTGAGGGGAAAGCGCCTTTAGAGCGCGCGACACTAGAGCGCCGACGCTAGAGCGCGCGCCACGAGAGCGATGCGACAGAAGCGCGCTTGACATTAGAGCGCATGTCACGAGGGCGCATGACCAGTTGAGCGCGCGACACGAGAGCGCACCCCAGTTGAGCGAACACCGCAAAATGTGTGATGTACCCGCGGCTCTACAGACAAAACAAAATTGTGCGACTCATCGCATCAGAGAATTTATAATTTTTGATTGATTGAATATGCCTTTAATAAAAAATAAAACTAAAACTGGTATGACTCTTTTCTAAGATATCAAGCCATTTTTCTGGGGTTCAACGAGAACATACACGATCAAAAACGTAGCATCAACGAAAACCGGGTTCGGACAAGAGCATTATAAATACGAACCTAAACAAAACTTCCACTCGAGTTTCGAATGTTAAAGTTACATTGATTGCTAGATTTCGAAGGTGAGCTTTTCTTCGCACCCGTCGGTTTCCCGGTGAACTTCTTTCCTCTGCCCATT
The DNA here is from genome assembly GCA_013358835.2 of Ixodes persulcatus. Taxonomy (NCBI): domain Eukaryota; kingdom Metazoa; phylum Arthropoda; class Arachnida; order Ixodida; family Ixodidae; genus Ixodes; species Ixodes persulcatus. Next base: position 64,490 of record JABSTQ010000956.1, read on the forward strand.
TTGAATAGGGTGGCAGGGACAAAAGGTGAATTAAGCACCACACCGTGTCCCTTACCCCCCATACATGTTTCAAAGGGAGACGCTTTGCTAGCAGAATCCAGATTGACTGAAATGCAAGATTTTTCTGGAGCAAAATGCTTGTGGAAGCTTTGAGACTACTGTGCCTGCCGCAACGGATGCTGTCGGTCTCGCCCCTGCGCTCTATCCCTCTGCTACGCCGACATCAACGCAGATTTCATTTTCATTGTCGGCAGAGATTTCCAAATTAAGTGTTGAGTACAATTGTCATTTGTGACAATATGAATGGTTGGCGTATAACACTTGGCACGAGAGCTCCTTTCCCGAAATTGATCTTGAAAACCCCAGAATACGGGGAAGCATGCTGCATGTTGCTTTTTTCCTTTTGAACATTTTAAAATAATGTAAAATAAAAATTAGTAAGGTCGGTAGTGAACTTTATCACTTAAAATTAAAAAAAAAAATGAACTAGGTCAGCTGCAATGTTGTTGTTTTTTTCCTGCGGAAATGAACGCTACAAATAATCATTTTCTTTTTTTTCTGCTGTCCGCTTTTTGTAACACTTCTTGGTTTGTCACACGCCAAAGTTTCGTCGACTCATTCGCAATGTCCTTGCTGAAAGCCGCGGCGTAAATCCCAGCCAATTTCACATAAAGCACGCGATGTCCGAACAAGAGGTTGGTGGGGTCGGGCCACTCGCGCTGGATGGTTGTGCGCTCTCATTACGGGCGCTGTAATGACACGCGCTCTAATGTCGCTGCGCTCTCGAGTCGCGCGCGCTAATGTCGATGCGCTCTCGAGTCGCGCGCTCTAATGTCGCGGTGTTCTCGTGTCGCGCGCGCTAATGTCGTGGCACTCTACTGTCGGCGCTCTACTGTCGGCGCTCTTGTGTTGTGCGCTCTAGTGGTGTACAGCCGAAAGTAAGAACCGATGAACTATCGATGACCCGTAACCACCACGTTTTCTCTGATTGGTCAAGTTTTCGGTCATGAAACGTTCGTCATCTCCATGGCCATCTCTTATTGATATGTTCAAAATTCACGGCATTCAGAAGAACCAAAACCTAGAGTTTCAGTGCATAGTTTGCTTTCCAAATAAACACATATTGTCATCGGTAAGAACAACAGACTTTGATCTACGGAAACACATCAAGGTAAGCTGAGACACCTGCATTCTGCATTGGCTATACATTGTAACGTTAGAACCAAGTGTTTCTTTTCCTGTGAGCAACAGGCGAAACACCCGAGTCAAAAGGCACCTTTGTAGATGGCCTCTTTAGCTCCGAATCTCGAAGCGGAAGTAGACGCTGCTACTGAGCATGCGCACCGCTAGCTTTGTCTTCACAATTCCAGGGATCATTTCCGGAGGCCGTAAGCTAGCGGGGTGGTGGGTGTGGTTGCAGCTTTTAGTACCTTGTCAGCTCACAGGTGAACGAAGTGCACCTACACTCTTTCTCTGAAACACAATATTTTATTTTTACAAGGACTACTATAATACGGGCGTATGAAAAACGAAAACTAGTGTTGCAGAATATTTTTGAAAAATATCAAGATTGTCTTATTGTTTTTTAGATAAATGCACGAAAAAGTAACGTGAACGTAATTTGTAACAGTAAAATAATCCGTTACTTTTCAGTGAATGTAGATTGTTACGGCAATCCATTACATTTGAGGCTCAGTAATTTGTAATTGTAATTAATTTCATTGTTCAAGTAACGAGCACAAGCCTGCTTAATGTGACGTTTTAAAGCTTTTTATCTTAATTTTATTAAAACAAATTTACCCTTATAAAGTTGCATTTCAGTTTAAAACTATGTATGGCTTTGGTTACAAAGCAATCCTTCCAAGCAGACAACAAAAACAATATTAGATACTCCAGATTTCTGGCTGTTCAATCCTGTTTTATCTTCAATAAGAGGCTCTAAACGCTACAAACGTGGAAAGGGCTCTCTACAGTGGTCCGGGAATACGACGTTCCTTTTCAAGCCTACTTTTATTTTACCACGTGCTCAATAAAACTAAAACAAAAATAAGAAAAAAATTGTCGGTGGTGTCACGATAAGGAACGACAAAAAAACAAAAAAAAAACTTTCACAGATCTACAAAACATCAACAGCAAAAGATACTATCATAGGGCAAGAGAAATACGAACGCCCAAGAACCGCTCTTCCTACCCTTCAGCGGAACTCGAAAAGGCGATTTGTGCTTCCAACCACATATCAAGAATTCACTCAAACCAACTTTCGCGGGCAGACATAGTTGGCTTTTTGTCATAGTATGGCACTAAATTCGATCCTGGGGAAGCAGTGCATCTTCACCAATTGACCTTATTCACATAAAGACGACACCAAGAGGCGACAGCTTCAAGTGCGCTTGGCGTCCGGAATGAGAGCTGCGCTAGCTCTTCAGCTTTTCCCGCGACTCAGCCGAGTCGCAATAGATTTAGGACAGCGCGGCGTAAAGCGGGATCCAAACCAACGCGTTTCACTGCGCGCATGGGCCGGGCGGCTTACGGAGATTGCGTATTTCGATACGTCGCGCGGATTCCGTGAGCTTTCCTGGCGGGTATGAGACAGTTGGATGCTTTTAACGTTTTGTGAACGCAGAAGAAAACGCACTGTGACGTAATAGGGCGCACCTGCTCCCGGCCAATCGTTGGGAAGCACTAGTTCCGGCTTCACCGTAAGGCGCTGATGCTCTCCGCTCGCGGAAGGCGCACCGTCCTAACCAACACGCATGGTTGTGACTCAGAAAGCGCACCGGAAAATGTTTCGCAGCGCCCTTACTAACTTCTTTCTCATCCCAGGCTAGTATGCAAGCTGACATTATTCGGTGCTCTGTTATTATTAGCATTGTATTATGTTATTTTGTCCCAAAGTGTTTCCCCTGACTGATTTAACTACGTTTAGTTATTGTCCTGTGCTTATTGTCGTCGTTTGTCGCACACCAATATGTTCTAATTTCAGTTATTCTTTTGTTTCAATGTTTTTGCGTTGTACTATATGCCTTTGTTGGAAAATAACCCCCCCTCATGTAATGCCCACCGGGCCTTTGAGGTATTTTGAATAAATAAATAAAAACGCCACAAAATACGCAATTTCTAGGAAGCGCACTGGCCTACGCGCGCACAAAAACGCGTTGGTTTGGATCGCGCTAAACTCCTCTTCTGAACGCCAACTGCAGTTCTACCTTTCGGTGCTGCGTGAGGAGGGCATGAGCATGCGCAGAATCCTTCTTGAAAATAGTCCATTCGGGTCCTCAGTTTTGCATTTTTTCTTCTCCCTTTCCAATCTGAATGAGCCAATCCACAATCATAAACACAAATAGCATTCCAGCATTCTTCTTTCTCTAAACCGACGTTTCGAAGTTTCGAATCTATCCTGCATTCAAATGCCGAGAATTTCTAATAAATGTTTGTTAACAAAGGAATTTTTTTTCCTTTGTGTTTACGAAGTTTTAGAGTAAATAATGAGCTCGTCAAACGAGCATTCAGCTACGAGCTCCTACAGCTCGGATCGTTGATGCTTGGCAGGGGTCTGGACCTTTATCTGGGGGAAGGCAATGAAACATTAATTTTGTTTTCCAGAAACTTTGCGCAGAATGTTGATATTTTAACAAATCGGAATAAATAAACCAGATTAAAAAAAAATTATTTCTTGTCCGCACCTAAAACGCTAGGGTGTGCGAGAAAATTATTTATTGCTATGTAGCGTCTTCTCAATTAAGGTGACGTTGATTTACAATGGACAAGTCGTGTCTTCAGTGTTTGGGTTGCGATCATGTTGGCAATGACTATTGAAATGAACGAGGTGTTTGGTTTGTTTATTTACCTCTTTGTGTCTTGATTGAAGCATAGAAGGTGATTGCTCAACTCACCCAGGATCGAAAAATTTTGTAAAGTCCCAAGTTGCAAAAGAATCGTGATCCCGCGTTTGCATTTGTTTTTCGACAATGATGGTTCGAATTACTTCGAGTCTTTACAGAGCCATCAAACCTACGAAAGACGAAATTGTGTGAAACAGGTCAACTAATATGACATTACCAAATCACACAAACTATATACCTACTAGCTAAAATTAATGGCTGCGTTATTAAATACGCCTACTTTTGCCTCGTTTTCTTCGAGACTATCACTGTAATTCAACATGACGTATCGTGCTAAGGACTCGACTTCACTAATTAAATCGGTGAGAGAAATAAAATGGCCGTGTATCATATAAATAGTTCCGTGCAGAGCTCACAAAGAGCGATACTGCACCTCTTCAAAATTTTAGATTTGAGGAGTACTTTCTGAAAATAAAGCACTTCAAATCTATGCGATTGCACCTCAGCTTTTTAAAACATTACACGTGCCTCGCGAGATAAGTCACTCATTATGATTTCTATGTAAGCACAGATTGTAGTAGTCATTTTGAAACTCCCTTTAAAAGTACGCACTTCACTGCAAAAAGAAAATCTAGTATACACTAAATATTGTCCGTGTTCAAAGACGGAGTACGTTCAGTTTAGTAATTCGCTGTATTAAAGCCCATAAGAAACGTATCCTGTGCACACCGTTCTCTGAGAGAAGCTCATGCATTGCATATTTTATAGCGCCTACTCTGTAATAAGTCATGCCAAGCAATATACGGAGCATTTTTCTCCGCTACAAAGACAGTATATTTTTTTTTTTACCAACGCACGTTTTGCTTACCAGCTATAGCGGATTAAATTTACCACAAAGGTGCCCCGTTTCATGATATAAGATACCCCCCCCCCCCCCCCCAAAGCAACCTCTTTTTCATAACGTCATCGCAATTCAACACGATTGAGCGCTTCGGTTCAATTTAGTTCGTCATCTTTTTTTTCTAAGGACCTACATCACTGACACTCTCCGACGGGATGTTCGGACGGAAGAAAGATAAAAAGCGCAGCAACGACGCAAGTCCGCTTTCGCCACCGGAGTTCCAATTGCCTAATCAAAGCCGTGTGCTCGCGTCAAAGTGCGACTTAGAGTTCAAGATGTAGCTGACATCTGGCGATGGTTTACTGAGGCGAAACAACCTCAAAAAGGTGTCCCGTATTTCTGAACTGCACAGGCAATACACGTAAAAGTTCATAGCAAAGTTGGCCATCTCCATGTCATTGGCGATGGCCCGGAACAGCTGGAAGCCGTAGTTGAGTTCCTTGTCGTCACTGATGAGCACCGTGAGAACAGCTGCAGGCGTCATGCACACGCAGAACATAATTACGATGGCCGCCAGGAGAATGACCAAACGCTGTTCTTCGAGGAACTTTCCCGTATCCCTATTGCTGTTGTTCATGAGAGTTTGGCGCTTGCGCATGAAACGGCGGAAGGTAAGGATGATGGTGGTGTTCAGCACCGCCACCACGAGAACCGGACCTATCCGCACCAGGACCTCTTTGACCAGGAGGTACATCTTAAAGACAGGCTGCCGCGAAACAGAGATGTTGTCACACGGTACGTACTGAGTCCGGTTAGCAAATTCGTCCCAGACCGGCACTGGACTTTTCTGGAAGGCCACCGGCACGTACAGAAAACCGGCAGCTAGGTAGGACGTTACGATGGCCAGCTTAGCACGTCTTGAGTTGTGGAACTCCCGGTACCGCGTCGGCAGACACACGGACCAGTAGCGGTCGACGGTGACTGCCACCACAATGAAGACGCTGCTGGCCATCAGTGCGTTCACCAGCGGCATCTCGACGTGGGCGAAATAGAAGGCAGCAGAATACGTGCGCGGCTGGATGCCGTGCAGTCTCAGCATCGAGAACACGGCAACGACCAGCGTCAAGAGGTCCGACGTGGCCAGCCAGGTGAGGTACACAAAGGTGACGCCTTTGAGGTTGGGCCTTGTCAACACGATCAGGTTGATGAGGTTCCCCACAATGCCCAGAGCGATGATGACGAACGACACGACACCGTAGGCGATGAACTTGAGAGTGTCGATCTGCTGCTTGAGGAGCAAGGTGTCCTGGTCGCTTGCCAAACGGTACTGCCACGTCAAAGGCTCGGATGATGGTGATGACTCGTTCACAACGATAGACTTGAGGTTGGGGCACACCACCATTGTGTTCTGCAATCAGAAACAGTGGTAAATATTATTTCATGCGATCAAATTAGTAGACACTAAACAAAATAAAACGAATTCCAGCACTGTTTTAAACCAGACGATTGAATACTTAATCTACGTCCAAATTTTCTTGCGCAAACTAACGAAATTTAAGTTAAACGAATATATTGAATTTGCTGTGTCACTCTATTCGAAAACTTTCAGTCTCAGAATTTTAAATTTACGTATATTTTTTTTACTACAGCACACTGGTTTTCAGAACGCTTTTCTTTGTGACTTACAATAGGGCTCATTGTCTAGAATACGTGACGGTGGTAACCACAGTACGCCTCCGAAAAGAAGCTTTAAAATTTTTTGTATTAAAAGTACGCCTCAGACCGTGTTACGTCTCCTTACGTCAGAGTGCTGTCTGCAAGTTAGCACAGAACCGTATTTTTTTAAACAACCTCGGTATCTTCAGATAGAATGCCAGATGACACTTGTCGTTGCAAAAAAGAGTCCAACTTTAATAGTCCCGCTTAGTATTATTCTTTATATTTTTACTCTTGTCTCTGGCAAGATATCTTTTTCTTGCTTTTAAAATAGCATATTACAGTTTGAGACACCGGCTCAACTTCCTACTTTCATTAGAAGGTATATTCTAGGCATCTGCGAACGGCATACAAAGTAAGTGTTACGGATACGTCTTCTAGTCTGGCAAGTTCATTGACGGGAGAGTACCATGAGACTGCGTGTTCACTTGAGCAACCTATCGATTGCACAGTAACTTTTTTTAGAACCTACCGTCAACTGTTTGCATGTCAGCATTTCGCAAAACTGAGAAACGCCCAATCTATCCACTCTCAAGAAAAGCCTATGACACTTCGATTAAACATCACGACAACGTAAAATAAAACACTTCACCGTTGCGTCTTGTGATTGCTCGAGGCAACTCTCTCTCACTGTAATTTAGTTTGTGCTTGATGACGCAATCTGCAAACTAGTCGTTTCGACGTTCTCAATCACGTACGAGTGGCCACACCCTAAAAGCAATTAGTTTCTTTCATGGGGGCACCAACAGCTACAACGCCAGGCTTGGTTTTCGTTTATACTTTTTGCTGTGTTGCTCGTTTGAAAATTTCACAAAAACAATGCTTATAAGTCCACGTCCTTCTTGTTTAAATTCACTCTGAAGGGAAGAAAACATTAGTTTTGCGGCCCTACAAGGCACGCGATTATTTACACAAGGCAAAAAATCTGAAGATATATTTACTGAAGACACTGACCGTTTTCCCCAGCCAGAAGGTTAACCAGCAACAAACCGGCGCGGTTTGTTGCTATGTTCTTTATGTTCTTTAAGCTAATCGTCGGCTATGATCGCAGCTTCGTATGAAAAGAATCTCTAAAGTCAGCTGAGTACGCAAGTCATTCTCGTATATAACCAGTGTGCGCGAATGACGTATTTACCTATGTTTATTTGGAACACGGCCTCACTGCCACCCGCTATCGGCACACCCCTGTGAGCTTCCGGTTTCCCGCTTTTTTCAATTTGTTTTGCATCCTTTTGTTACTTGTACTAGCTTCTACAATGCGCGCAGGTTCAAGTCCTCATACCCAATCACTGAGCGTTGTTGAAGAAAAACTAAATACACTACCGATATTCTTTTGGAGCACCAAGTACTGTGGCATCGTCGTGGTATCACCTCCGGATAAATTCGGTGAATAGTTTGCAATGTTAGTGTTAATGTGAAAGAGGGTTTTTAAGAATTTTTGAGGATTTTTGAGGATTTTTTTTAATGATAAAATAATGCAATAAACAGTAATTGCACTATAATCAAATGGTAAGAAAGAATGTGCAGGACTAGTGGAAATGAAAAACTAATAAAAGTCGCATTGAAATTCAGAGATTTCTCTCAACACTTCGAAAGCAATGATTCTATTCGTGCACGTTATTATCATTTTTATCTTTTCTTTCTTTTATTATTTCTATATTTAGTTTCTTGTTCAAAAAATAAAATTTTCACCAAATAAACTTTTAGGGACAGTATGAAATGAAAACAAAAATGTATAATCCTCCCGTTTGTACCTAGTTTTCTCATCGTCTTAAGTACAACTAACAGCACAAAAAACTACTAAATATATTTACTTGTTGGTCATCGCGTTGTGTGCAGTCATAAGCCTCCAAAAGTTGCATAATAGAGGGCAGCTAAAATTGCTATTGAAAACAAAAATATGTGGGGTAAGTGTACTTTAAAACTTTTTTTTTTTATCCCGGCCGAAAATTTTTTTAGTTTTTCAATCCGGTCGTTTGGCTCAATTTCGCAACGGGGACCATAGTTAAGTTCACCAATTAAAAGCTTTCGCAAGGGGTCTACGCCATTTATAAGAAACCGAAGTATTTCCAGCACAAACATTTCGTCATCCGATTGCAGCTTTTTGCGAAACACAGCGCGTCATCAGAAGTGCCGGCTCAAATCGAAGTGACTCCCGTAGTATTTACCCAAGCAGGGAACTGAAACCATACGGAGAGAGCGCTTTCGGGAAAGAGCCTGATGCAATTATCATAACTCCTGCTCTCTGATCCATGCCAGTTTCACGGCAACAGACCGCATGAAGTGCCGCGGCCCTCCTCCCGACAGAGATTAACACAGACGACGAGTCGCCCAGAAGGCGTTGATATAAGTCTGAAAACTCCGCGATCCAGCTAACTTTACAAATACACTTTTCTTCTTCGCGCAATTCGAGAAGGAGATGGACTGGGGCGAAATTTCACGACCAGCTTTTCCTGGGCCCCCGGATCGCGAATCAGGACAGTTGTTTCCACTCGAGAACCGAACCCTACACGCGTCGTATGTCATGGGCCAGACATGTACACATTACTTAAAAAAGTAATCAAATATAGTTTTTCGAATCTAACTCAAAAAGCAACTATGCACGTTACTCGTTACTGAGATTAAAAAAAATATTAATAATCCCTTACTTCAAATCGAAAGTAAGGAGCCATGTTCCGTTAGTATTAATGTCGTTTTCTGAAGCAGCATCCGCCTTTTAATATTTCATTCAGATAATAATGCCTAGCTCTTAAGGCATTATGAAAATATTTGCTATTAATGCGTTAGCATTATAACGCCCGTTTTGACGAAAAGCCGGCGGCGTCTTTCGTTTGTGAGCGCCGGGGAGAGAGGGAGGGGTGGCAGGAGAGGGTGACACGTGCGACGCTCTCATTGGTTCGAAGCGCTGAAGTCAGCGAGCGTCAGCCTCTCCCTCTCTCCCCGGCGCAGACAAACTGATAGATACAGTAACACCTCTTAGAAGAGAAGGACAGAGCGCTCCGAGCCGTTATGTCACAATGTCAGAGAAGGAAGTCCATCGCGCAACTACGTGAGAAAAATTTCTGGGCATCGACGTGAAAAAAACGTTTCTTGTCGAGCGGCGCGGGGTGTTCGTGAGCGTTTATCCGACATTAACATATGTTTTAAAAGCGAAGTATTGTACAATTTATTATATATATAATATAAACGTAATATACAAAGCGCTACCAAAGTTGAAAGTACCAATTTTTTATATTTATGATTATCCCCGTAACAGCGGGACTACGTGCAATCCCGCAAATCCCCACACTTTTCGAATGAACCGGTCCGCTGGGACGTTTTCTTCCCTCGTACGGGCTTCGATTCTGGTAAATTTACGTTGCGTGTGAGCTGCTGACTGTCTAAAAAGGAACGCTGAGACTTTCAGAAGAGAAGGGAACCGAAAAAAATCCAGTAATCGTCGCAGGGAGCGCACGCGAGCAAGAGATGGGTCGACGACGTTAAGCCTTCCCCACTGCGGCCGCTGCTCTCGTGTGCGTGTGGTTCTTTTGATCCTTCTACCCGTCGTATTTCTGTCATCACCATAGTCTCGGGTAGTTTTTTTAGTGTTCGCTTGATACTACGGCATTTACGTGGTTTCGTGAAACAAGTCCTGCTACGGTTTGAGTAACGTGTGGCAACTAGCCAACAATGACACTGGTCGATTATCGATAGACCTCACGACAGAGAGAGACTTAAAAGTTCGTGTTCAAATGTTTTCGTCACGGATATTGTGGGACGTATGGATACGATCGAAAGTTGAGCAGCAACTTATTTACGGACTTTCTTGGTCATGTGGGACACGAGTAAAGTGCTGCAGTCGGGTTTTTTTTTTTTTTGTTTTTCGGGATAGAATGGCATCTTGTTCGATCGTTATCCGTGTGCGGTTGCGTCGACATTCGTAAATCTGTGCGGTAATATTCTAGTTTTCAATGGAAGGTGAATAATAAGTTTGTGTGATTATTAAAAGTGCGTTGCTTGTGCTTATGTGTTTATTTATTCTAATGTTATTTTATTGCCTTTACCGCTTTTATACTAGAATCTTAACTGTATTAAGGTAATCCTATTATTGTATACAAAATAAGATATTTTGTTCTAAGGCAGCTCGAGCCCATAGGGAAAAGTAAATTAGTTGACTGTAAATAGTAAGTTTAGTACCCCTGCCACACGGAAAAGTTCAAATATTTTCATTAAATGATATGGGACTTAATCAGCTCCCGGTCTTGAGTGATCTACGATCGTCGCAAGCTGATTTGTCGACCCCATAATGTCATTCGATCGAAATTACATTACTTTTGCCATGTGGCCGGGGTATGATGCAAGATTTCAGTGACTGCACGCGATAACATGGCTTACATGATCGTAAGTGACATTTGTCGAGCCGTGTCCGCGTTGACTACGTCTACCTGATTTTTAACCGTTATCTGTTTTGCTGTGTCCAATCACTGCGTGTCTCGTCATTTTGTCGGAAGTATTTCTGCGTAAAATATGCATTCCTACAGCAATAATTGCGTGACTCAATGTTTTCTCTTATAGGCTTACCTCGTACCGATTATTTAGCGGTGTAATATTTTGCCCGTGTAATAAAATATTTTCGAGACCCCTTGATATATGTGCAGCTTTCATTTTAGCTAATAAGACACGCGTATGTGACTAAAAGCGCGTTACGACGGTCGATCCACGCGCGTTGCCTTCGCTTCGACGCGCGCCCCCGATGGCCTTCCTTCGCGACGTCACGAGAAGAGCGCGACGGCCTTGTCTTCTAGGAGGTGCTGGATACAGGCGGTTTTTCATAAAAACGAGCCCCTTCCTTTTCGGCAAAGTCACGTGCACAGCTGGCGCGGAGCCAGAGAGTCAGCGCTCCTTCGAGTCAAGTTTGAGCCGAACGTTGACGCAATCGTCGTGTAGAATCTGTGCTCAGCGTCAGCCTTCTCTGATGACGCAATCTCATTCAGCACGACGGCTGTTATCTACGAGGTGTTCTGCCGCGGCGCGGCGGAATCCGGGCGTGCTCAGTTGCCGCTCTGCCGTCGTCGGATGTTCTTCGTTCTAGGTTTGCCTAGTAGCGGTGCGTGGGCTGTGATGTCTGTGTGTAGTTAAAACGATGGATGTGGTTCATTTCACGAGTGGTATGGACGTGGTTCTTTCCTCGGGTGATATGAATGGCCGTATCCAAGGGCGTCGACCTACTCTCAGAGCCAGGGTACAGAAAAGGGGTGAAAAAAAAAAAAAAAACTACAGTAAGACCCATTGGGGGATTCTTAGGGAATTCATTAGCATGACCCATGTGAAACGCCACACAAGTCCTCTTTTGGGAAAACGCTAACACTGACCCCGTAGCAAGGTCAAAAAGAGGCAGCATAAAATAGAAAAAGGAAAAGAGAAAGCAAAAAAAAAAAGTGGAGGGGTCAGAGTTTGCGTTTCTCAAAGGGGATGTGTGGCATTCCCAAGGGTAATGTTAACGCAGTCCCTAAAAATCCATCAATATTTCTTTTGCTGACAGTTTTGCTGATGTAACAGTCACAGGCGCGAGCTGGGGTTTCTATACCGAATTGGGTAACTTATGTTGAAGCACGCTTCTCTCAGAAAGTAACTAAATATATTTACCCGTTACTCCATCAAAAGGTAAAAAAATACGCCGCTCATTTCTTCTCTAACAACGTAACTAAGTCGTTGCTCCGGTACCGAAATAAGTCACTAAAAAATTAAAGGAAGATCCACTGGTAGATCCTTAGGGAATGCGTTAGCATGACCCTTAGCTGGGAAACGCCACACACGTTCCCCTTTGGGAAACGCTAACGCTAACCCCTTAACTTTTCTGTTTTGGCTTTCTCTTTTGCTACCTTTATTTTTCGCTGCCTCTGTTTGGCTTCGTTACGAGGTTAGTGTTATCGTTTCCCAAAGGGGGACGTGTGTGGCGTTTCCCAAGTTTCGTGCTAACGCATTCCTTGCGGATCCACCAATGGATCTTTCTTTAATTTTTGTTGCCTACTTGGACCAGCGCAATTACTTGGCTCGCACTCCATTTTGTAGCACAAGCCAAGGCATACGGGCTCCGCACACTTGCAAGTAAAGACTTGCCCCAGCATCCTCGTGCGCATTGGCTTCCGCGCCATGACGTCGCCTCCCTCTCGCCTCGCCGCGCCGCGCGCGTATTGGCTTCCACCCGGTGACGTCACCTTTCTCACTACTTCTCGCTCTTGTCCTTCGCTACTCTCCTCCTTTCTACGCGGCGAGCTTCCCTTTCAGTTGTTTTGTCCACAGACGGACGCCGTCAGCTTTTCCCTGTCATAAGGGTGCTAATTCTAATCCATTAATAAAGTAATGCTTTAAGTACAGTGTGTGGCCGTAAGAATTAAAACATTTGGAACGCCTTGCAAAATTCGAATTCTAAACGTACACTCTTAAAAATGCCTGCGCGTCTACTTACCCGCAAAACACTCGAAGAGCCAATCTCTGCGATCTACAAGATCAGCTCAGCGAATGATGAGGCGGAACGTCTGTTTATACCTAAAATTGAGTCTGCGCTGTGACCTTACGCAATGCAAGCATGACGCTTTGCATTGCGCAATGCCACAGTGCAGACTTCATTTTTAGGTCTAAGCGGATGTTCCGCCTCATCATTCCCTGAGCTGATATCCTAGATCGCAGAGATTGGATCTTTTAGTGTTTTGCGGGTAAGTAGACACGTAGGCATTTTTTAGAGCTGACGTAGTTTCGCCAGAAGTGTATGTTTATTTTTTTAGAACTAAATTCTGATTTAGTGAAATACTAAAAATAAATAAAAATCGGAGGCCGTGTTTTCTCTATATCCCTGCCTGTTTGTCGTTTGCACACCGGTTTATGAGCTCGCACACGAATGGCTTCTCGAAACGAAAACAAAACGCACAAATAAAATTAACAGCAGAGTATGGGGATGAGCAAGATAATCACGATAATCAATACTTTTAACGAAATACATGGACAATGGCCATCTGGGAGCAACCTCACAAATCATCGAGCAGACGACGAACATCCGATATAGAGCATTGAAAGCGCACGGCCGCCGGTTTTGCACTATTTTTAATTTTTTACCGCCTCCGACTTCAGCTCTGAAATAAATAGACAAAACCTCTTTCGAAACAACATTTGCGTGTCCAATTTTAGCTATGTACATTTATGATTCGAATTTCGCAAGACGCGCCAAATGTGTTCGTCCTTGCGGCTACACCCTGTACAAGTATGAATACGGCCAAAACCATGGCTTATTAAAGAGTCTGTCGGAGAGGTGGGTTTGGAAGGATGCTCCTCCGTCCGCCACCGAGTAATTGTTTTCTCGAATTTCCGCATTTATTCGTACGAAAAACGGCCGCTGTCTTTGCGGAGCATCATTTTACATCGCGAAAACTATGCGTGTCTAAATATAAGAAGAGAATAAGCAAAGAAGTGGCGGGAAAGAGCGCGTCGCACTCATGAAGGTTGGGCTACGTAATTCTGAGTTACGGATGAAACAAGGTATCAGTTATAATACTCCGAGGAAACATTAGTTGTACGTGTTTATTTTCGTTTTTGTTATCCAGAATTGTTTATTGCGAAAGAAGCTTATGTTGAATGTGCCATATACATTTAGACAAAAGAGCGCAACCTGTCTCATGGAAAGGCAACTAGCCGCCGGCGCCATCTTAAAGGAGAACGCGTCGTTCATGCCAGTCTGCGAGCGTTTCAATGATGGAATACTATTCACGATGCTTTTTGCGGTGTTTTGTTTGGAGTAGAGGGTTCGAATTAGTGAATAAACATAATTTGTCTCGTTCTGCCGTTATGCCCGGGCTAAACGTCAGCCACGATCGGGCTGGCAACTGTCCGTTCGACTTGACAAGGCCCATTTGACGTGAAGATTTGCTGTGAGGTGATATAAAAAAAAAAAAGTTAATATTATTTTTGAAAAGTTTGAGGTTATGGGTTTTGAATAGAGCGTTATTTGTGTGGGAAGGCAGATGCGTTAAAAAGCGTTTAAGCTACGGTGTGGCGTTCTAGTCTGGTAGATTTAAACACCGGAATAAATACTTTGTTCAGACTACTATATAAAATTCTAAGTGAGATTATCACAATGTGTAGCTGATACGTTCACTAATTGCTTTCCAACGACTGATCACTTTAGCAACAATGTTCGACGAGGCATGGGAAAATTATTCGGCCGTGAATATGACTTATTGAACATTAATTGAAAATTAATTTCGCTCAACACATTTTAAGCTGTTTATATTTCTGTGTGCGTGTGTGTTTAGTGAAGCTTTCATTACACATTCTTTTCTTTAACTTTCTACACCAAAACTAATGATTCTGTGAGGTGCGTTATTGAAGGTTCAAAGTCCTCTCGGAGACATAAAAAAAAGCGCGGACTCCCTTGTTAGAGCGAGCAGTTCTTTACACTAGAAAAAGCTAGGAACAACACAAAGTCGTCCTTTCGCGAGATGGCCACAAGACGAGGGGAAAAAACCTCTTAGGCACCGTAGGTTTGCCGAAAGTGCGCTTTCTTTGCTGGCTAGGGCGAAAATCGAAAGGCCCACAGGAGTATCGTAAACCGTTCGTACGTGCTTACTCGGGGGCGCGCTGGGAGACAGTGGAGTGCACTCGACCGGCTTTACACCAAAGTGTTTAGGAACTATTTCCATTTTATGCCAGGCCATACCGAACACTGCAGTTTTGCTCTAAAAAAAAATCAATGTCGGGTGGAGACCTATAAAGAGAGTCGTGCCTGCATCCGCAATCAGCCACCGCTTTTTATTTATGCTCTGTAATCGAATAAGTATATCCGTACATAAATATATTTGAAAAAAGCTTAAACGACACTGGTAGTGAAGGTTGAAGGGGTCGTCAGAGAAATCTCAGAATGAATATTTTGCATTTGATTATTTCAAAAATGCACAAAAGAAAGTTGAGCTAATTTAAAGTGACTACACCTCCCTTCAATAACACATTCACCTGGTTCTGGTCACACCGACCTTTATTTACGACCAGCTGGTGGTAACAATAGCCAAACTAAAACCACAAGCGCAATGTAATCTCTTTAACGGGATTCACCTCAGCTTTATTAGTTATCACTGAAGACCCCCCTTTTACGAGCACTTAAAAGGCCTTTATAACAAACTTCTTTAATAGCTTCGCGAACCAGCCCACACCGAGTCGTACGCGCAAAGTCAGGGGCATGAGCTGATTCACCGATTCTTTAACAGAGTTCTTTCAGAAGACCTTTAAGGTGCCCATGAAGTAGAGATATAAGTTAACAACTAGCCGGAGGCTCAAAGCTTATTATCATTCCGAAAGGTAACCTTGAAAACACGGACACAAATGCTACTTGAAGTTTATTTCCAATTCCAAAATCTAGCCACGGACCCTAGAATGGATCTAAGGTCAACTAAGTTTCTCCAGAGAGTACCATACTGGACCAAAACAATTTCCACGCGACGAGGACACTTAGGACGCCGCAGACAAACGGCAGAGTGTCACGTATTCCCGCGACGGCCATCCGTCCGGGAATCTTCGGTTCACTTGTCCGGCGTGGGTTTGGCAGACCGTAACGAATCGGCTCGGTCGAGTGAAGCCAAGTCCAGACTGATCTGGAGACCCACGACAGCTCCGGAGTATAGAATCACTAACGTGATTGAATGCACGACACAGACGAAGAGACCTTGATTGCTCCCGTCGCTTTCGAACCTCTCGAGGGAATACTTACGGGTGAGAGAATGCGGTAAACAAAGATCCGTCGGCTCGATTATACACGCCTGAGAAATTGACTGCAAGAGCGTGGAGAGCCACACACAATGCTCAAAAACACAAACACGCAAATCAGTAAGTACGCATGCACTGCTCAATGCGAAGCAACTACTTTCGTTTCCCTTTTTCCAAACTACCGCAAAAGCAACTGCAGCTGCTGCAAGAAAAAAAAAATGAATTGACGAAACAAAAGTTGATACATCCTAAAATTTACAAATAAATTCAAACAAAAGATATGTTTTCAAATACACAATAAGCCTGAGGGTGGTGGTTGAAGGCACTTTAAATTCCTCATCTATTTCTGGTTTCGTCGGTAGCCGCTGATCTTTCGACGTGAGCCTCTTTCCCATGCTATTATGGAACTACGCTTGCTCGAATCATGAAGCGTAGAACGTTTCTCAGTTAGGCCTGTTTCGCGTCCTAATTCGCCCTATGAATCTGCACCGGAGAGTCTCGCGCCGTCTTAGCCCATTTCGATCGAGATGAGCATCGTAGCGTCATGAATAAAAACTACTTGGAATGCAGGTTAACGACCCCGGAGTAGCAGTGGTACTGCGCTAGTTAAATTTACTAAATACAGCGGAAAATTTAGATTGCAAAGTTGTCCCGTCAATTCATGCTTCCTTCAGCGACCATCTGCTAACGACAACACACCGCAAAGCGCTGAGACGGGGAACGATAGTAACCGCGTGTAAAAACTCACTTTGCGTGTTACGGACCATACATAAGCACAACTTCTTACCAAGGTTCAACGGATGACACAAGCCGAAGTCAGGAGCCCGAAGGAGCCTGCTCAGTGCTTGTTCCAAGAAATACTGCAGCACCCAAAATGCAGGGCCGGATCCTAGAGCCATTCATTTTCCTCAAGTTAGAGTTGTCGACGTCAAAAAAGAAGACAGAGGCCTGGTGTCCGATGATGTTACCCTGAAAAGAAGCAACAAAAATCAATGACAACACGGTTTAAAAAAAAAAAAAGATCTTCTTGTGCTGTACTAGCGTGGCAAAGGCAGCGGTAACGAAGAATGTTATACGTGTAGGATTTGTGTACACATGTGGATATGGGATGGCGTGAAGCGGCCATGCGTCGTTCAAGTTAAGCGCGTAATCGTTCCGTGAATCTCTTACTTGTGGGTGCCATCTTCTAAGGATGCATCGTAAATACGACTTTCTCGGAGCATGTTGAAGTGTGAAACGCAGTAGACGGAATGTGCGGAAGACAAGAATTGGAACGCGGCAGCACCGAGCAGAGCCCTATAGCACCAGCTCGCGGCAAGAGAAAGCCAAACACTCGGAATTCCCTCAACCCGTTGCGGCAAAGGAGTCTGCTTTCTTATCGCTCTCTCTTGCTTTCTTTCTCTGGGGAAGTCCGGAGCGCACTCGTTTCACGAAGCAGAGCGCCGCTGTATATCTGTACACACGATACTTTACAATTGCCGGGGGTAACACGGAGCAGTGTTGGAACTAACGCGTTACAAGTAACGACCTTGACAGCAGGGGCGCTGTCAAGGTGACGCGGGTTCTGCACACCTGAAGAGAGAATAAACTTGTTGCGAGATGAACGCTGTTCACGTCTGACGTATTTTTGTCTGTCCCTTGTCTCCTTTTGCGTTCGCATACCAAGAAGAATGAAGAATTTAGGTTCTAAAAAATTGGTGGACGATATGAAGCATCCATGAAACCAAAGAACACAGTGCCAAACTTTATTCAACCCGGCAATGCTAACAACCTGATTACGACGGGCTCTCAGCTACCGGCCAAGCTGCTGGTTTACTCAATCCCATATAAAGAGGCCGTGGGCTCAGGAGCCGCCACTGACCACTTCTGTTTTATAAGTTCAACAAATCAAGGATTGATTAAGAACCATATACTCTAACTTCATTAGGATACGACGGTCAGATCTCCTTATGTCGTTCATGCTTACGGTTTTGGTATAGAATCCATGCCTGACGACGTTAATCCCCCTCCCCCCCCCCCCCCCGCCCCTGAAAAAAAGATAAAACCTTACTTATAACAAACTCTCCTCGCAGACAGAGCAAATATATTTCCTTTGGAATCTCATACAGCATCATAGCTACCGAAGATCCAAACAAAAATACATGTTCATAGATATGCGAACAAGCATTAAACTCAGCGACTGTGGTGCCAGTGTGGACACTGGGTCCTAACAAAAGCCTTCGATTACCGACACCGAACGTGTGGTTAAGTCGGAAAAATATATAAAAAATCAAGGCGAGAATGACAGCAAAAATAAACAATCGTCCCTTGCGAAACTAAAAAAAAAGAAACGAACCCGATCATAATTAACCCCTCTTTAGTGGCAGCAGTGGCAGCAGTGGCAGCAGTGGCAGCAGTGGCAGCACCCAGGGGGAACGCTGACCAGGGTACGCTTGATGACCCGCCTGCATAAAGAAGAAAATAGCAATGTAGTAGAACAGTCTCTCTTGCTCCGCCGGTGTGCGCCTAGTTAATTAACGGTTCCTGCAAAATATTTATCTTTCGAGAGGAAGGCTTGTGGTATGGTCAACGCGTGTATGAAACTCTAAATAAAGCGGAGATCTTTAGAATGCCAAAGCGTTACTGTCATTTTCTTCTCAACGTGCTTTGAGAACCCTAGAAGGGGAAAAAAACACAATAAGGCTTCTCTTAGCAGAAGAGTCATTCACATTTGTACCAGATACCAATTCACCTGAATGTCTAGGCATTTTTTCCTACAAACTGCACCTACTTCGTCGCGTTCATAACAACTTTTTACATAAACTAGCTGACTTGAAGATCAGATGTATCAATATCCTCACTTTCTTGATTTCGAGGTTTGTAAAAAACAAATGCCAAGTAATGATAGGACAGAGCGGCTGGGGCAGCAGAGGACAAGCAAACGGCAGACGGGGACACAAGGAAGAAGATAGAAACACAAGATGGGAACGAAAGGTAAAACTATAGGACCATTATCGACGCGCACCAGGTGGAAAGAAACACGTCAGAGTTAACGAAAAATAAAGAAAGCGGAAAAAAGCTATTCACAACTCCAGCCCGTTGCTCGCCCTCTCGCGCACGAACGAGGGACGAGAGCAATGGAGACGGTGGCGTAGACGATGGCAGGGATTGTCGGCCTTGGTGCTGCTGTTACCGCATGGTTTTGCTCGGCGTGTTCGTGCATCATGGAGGTTTAACGAAAAAAAGGGAGGGGGTTAAGATAGGAATTTGTTCCGCTCCGCGACTTCTAAAAATCATCATGCTCATTTTTGCAACGCACGTCAACATCCCCGTCACCTGTGATGTGCCCCAGACCTGACCGCTTCGTATTTGCAGCCAAAGAAGTTATTTCTAGCACACTGACTACCGTCAGCAAGCAGGTGCATCGGAAATTCTTGAGAATCCTATCCCCGTCTACAGGGTGTTCCAAGTCACCAGGCTCGATCTAAAATGGAGCGTGAAAATCGACGCCTACACGTAGCAATCTAAACTTTTCGTCAAGGGTGCATTTCCCAGGTCAGTTTTTTCTTGTAAACTGAGAAAGCGTCGCTCCCTTTCTGTAAAAAAGAGGGCCAAAAACTTGCCAGGGTCAACGGCGGGCTGCGACGCAGACGACGAAGTCGACTGGCGGGGCGCGTTTGGCGCTCGTATTGATAGATGGTGCTACCACCTTATCGAGACTGCTCGCAACCACCGTGGTTTATTAAAATGAACATAATCGTTTTTTTTTGTAAGTACCTTTGGTTTAAAAGTTAATGCGGACAATCAAAGCTAAACTTAAAGTTTAAAAAAAATGCGTTTGCATAACGGCCGCGCTTTTGCTGCCAACGGATTTCGTCTGCGTGTCGTCTGCTTTTTTTCGCTGGTCGGCTACACCCTCGGACGCTGCTCCCGACGCCATCTATCAATACGAGCGCGAAACACGCACCCGCAACTCAACTCGGTCGTCTGCGTCGCCGTCATCCGTTGACCAGGGTAAGTTTCTTGGCCCCATTTGTTACAAAAAGGGAGGTACGCTTTGTAATTTTACAAGAAAAAACCGACCTGTGGAATTCATTTTTGACGAAAAGTTTAGATTGCTTCGTGCAGGCGCCGATTTCTACGGTCTATTTTAGATCGAGCCGGGTGACTTGGCACACTATATATTTTGCCATCTTGCGACTACTGCCCCGCCATCTATAGGGCGTTGAAGTGGAGAATAAAACAAACAAAACATTGCAGTAAAGAATGGGCGAAGGATTTCAGTGAGGACATTACCGGTATACGACGAAAAAAAGAAAAAAAGAGCATTGCAGTGTTAAACAGGTGTGAGCAAGTTTTGCGGCCACCAGCCAAAAGCGCGCCCCAAACTTGGTATCCATCTTTTATCTCGGGATCCGCATTTCAACCTATATTGCGTATGACCAGCAAGGACAATGATCATACTAATATACAAGTCATAATTTGTAAGCCCAATTATTCTAATCCACAAGACAAAAAATGACGCAATATTAAAAAAATATTGAAAAAAGCTACAATTTTGACAGCATCATTTAGAGGCCATCTGGTAAAGCTCAGCGATGGTTTATCCCATCCAATGCGGGAGAGGTGTTCATACATCATGAAATGTTTCATACATCATGAAATGTTTCGTTTGTTTTATTCTCAACTCTCTGTCTGACGAGAGATTGACTATTTTGGGGATGATGGCAGATGGAATCAATCAACTCTGAGAGACATAGCTTACCATCGTACACTGCTCATCTTATTTTTGTTCTGCGATGTGTACTTCTTTCTTACCCGCCTTTGGACGGCTGTACCACTGTATACAGTTCAGGTGAGCGACAGATTTATCGGAAGCTACGATGGAAGTACGTAAAGACAGACTAAAACTGCGAAGTCAAGACACACCATCTGCACTTGACCGTGTAAGCTGGTGGCAACATACCCAGAGAACGACGATTAAAACCTGAGACATCAAGCTTTTGCCGCTGTTTGATACATCATGAAATGTTTTGTTTGTTTTATTCTCAACTCTCTGTCTGACGAGAGATTGACTATTTTGGGGATGATGGCAGATGGAATCAATCAACTCTGAGAGACATAGCTTACCATCGTACACTGCTCATCTTATTTTTGTTCTGCGATGTGTACTTCTTTCTTACCCGCCTTTGGACGGCTGTACCACTGTATACAGTTCAGGTGAGCGACAGATTTATCGGAAGCTACGATGGAAGTACGTAAAGACAGACTAAAACTGCGAAGTCAAGACACACCATCTGCACTTGACCGTGTAAGCTGGTGGCAACATACCCAGAGAACGACGATTAAAACCTGAGACATCAAGCTTTTGCCGCTGTTTGATACATCATGAAATGTTTTGTTTGTTTTATTCTCAACTCTCTGTCTGACGAGAGATTGACTATTTTGGGGATGATGGCAGATGGAATCAATCAACTCTGAGAGACATAGCTTACCATCGTACACTGCTCATCTTATTTTTGTTCTGCGATGTGTACTTCTTTCTTACCCGCCTTTGGACGGCTGTACCACTGTATACAGTTCAGGTGAGCGACAGATTTATCGGAAGCTACGATGGAAGTACGTAAAGACAGACT
Source organism: Ixodes persulcatus (assembly GCA_013358835.2). NCBI lineage: Eukaryota > Metazoa > Arthropoda > Arachnida > Ixodida > Ixodidae > Ixodes > Ixodes persulcatus. Next base: position 86,233 of record JABSTQ010000956.1, read on the forward strand.
AAAACTGCGAAGTCAAGACACACCATCTGCACTTGACCGTGTAAGCTGGTGGCAACATACCCAGAGAACGACGATTAAAACCTGAGACATCAAGCTTTTGCCGCTGTTTGATACATCATGAAATGTTTTGTTTGTTTTATTCTCAACTCTCTGTCTGACGAGAGATTGACTATTTTGGGGATGATGGCAGATGGAATCAATCAACTCTGAGAGACATAGCTTACCATCGTACACTGCTCATCTTATTTTTGTTCTGCGATGTGTACTTCTTTCTTACCCGCCTTTGGACGGCTGTACCACTGTATACAGTTCAGGTGAGCGACAGATTTATCGGAAGCTACGATGGAAGTACGTAAAGACAGACTAAAACTGCGAAGTCAAGACACACCATCTGCACTTGACCGTGTAAGCTGGTGGCAACATACCCAGAGAACGACGATTAAAACCTGAGACATCAAGCTTTTGCCGCTGTTTGATACATCATGAAATGTTTTGTTTGTTTTATTCTCAACTCTCTGTCTGACGAGAGATTGACTATTTTGGGGATGATGGCAGATGGAATCAATCAACTCTGAGAGACATAGCTTACCATCGTACACTGCTCATCTTATTTTTGTTCCTGCGATGTGTACTTCTTTCTTACCCGCCTTTGGACGGCTGTACCACTGTATACAGTTCAGGTGAGCGACAGATTTATCGGAAGCTACGATGGAAGTACGTAAAGACAGACTAAAACTGCGAAGTCAAGACACACCATCTGCACTTGACCGTGTAAGCTGGTGGCAACATACCCAGAGAACGACGATTAAAACCTGAGACATCAAGCTTTTGCCGCTGTTTGATACATCATGAAATGTTTTGTTTGTTTTATTCTCAACTCTCTGTCTGACGAGAGATTGACTATTTTGGGGATGATGGCAGATGGAATCAATCAACTCTGAGAGACATAGCTTACCATCGTACACTGCTCATCTTATTTTTGTTCTGCGATGTGTACTTCTTTCTTACCCGCCTTTGGACGGCTGTACCACTGTATACAGTTCAGGTGAGCGACAGATTTATCGGAAGCTACGATGGAAGTACGTAAAGACAGACTAAAACTGCGAAGTCAAGACACACCATCTGCACTTGACCGTGTAAGCTGGTGGCAACATACCCAGAGAACGACGATTAAAACCTGAGACATCAAGCTTTTGCCGCTGTTTGATACATCATGAAATGTTTTGTTTGTTTTATTCTCAACTCTCTGTCTGACGAGAGATTGACTATTTTGGGGATGATGGCAGATGGAATCAATCAACTCTGAGAGACATAGCTTACCATCGTACACTGCTCATCTTATTTTTGTTCTGCGATGTGTACTTCTTTCTTACCCGCCTTTGGACGGCTGTACCACTGTATACAGTTCAGGTGAGCGACAGATTTATCGGAAGCTACGATGGAAGTACGTAAAGACAGACTAAAACTGCGAAGTCAAGACACACCATCTGCACTTGACCGTGTAAGCTGGTGGCAACATACCCAGAGAACGACGATTAAAACCTGAGACATCAAGCTTTTGCCGCTGTTTGATACATCATGAAATGTTTTGTTTGTTTTATTCTCAACTCTCTGTCTGACGAGAGATTGACTATTTTGGGGATGATGGCAGATGGAATCAATCAACTCTGAGAGACATAGCTTACCATCGTACACTGCTCATCTTATTTTTGTTCTGCGATGTGTACTTCTTTCTTACCCGCCTTTGGACGGCTGTACCACTGTATACAGTTCAGGTGAGCGACAGATTTATCGGAAGCTACGATGGAAGTACGTAAAGACAGACTAAAACTGCGAAGTCAAGACACACCATCTGCACTTGACCGTGTAAGCTGGTGGCAACATACCCAGAGAACGACGATTAAAACCTGAGACATCAAGCTTTTGCCGCTGTTTGATACATCATGAAATGTTTTGTTTGTTTTATTCTCAACTCTCTGTCTGACGAGAGATTGACTATTTTGGGGATGATGGCAGATGGAATCAATCAACTCTGAGAGACATAGCTTACCATCGTACACTGCTCATCTTATTTTTGTTCTGCGATGTGTACTTCTTTCTTACCCGCCTTTGGACGGCTGTACCACTGTATACAGTTCAGGTGAGCGACAGATTTATCGGAAGCTACGATGGAAGTACGTAAAGACAGACTAAAACTGCGAAGTCAAGACACACCATCTGCACTTGACCGTGTAAGCTGGTGGCAACATACCCAGAGAACGACGATTAAAACCTGAGACATCAAGCTTTTGCCGCTGTTTGATACATCATGAAATGTTTTGTTTGTTTTATTCTCAACTCTCTGTCTGACGAGAGATTGACTATTTTGGGGATGATGGCAGATGGAATCAATCAACTCTGAGAGACATAGCTTACCATCGTACACTGCTCATCTTATTTTTGTTCTGCGATGTGTACTTCTTTCTTACCCGCCTTTGGACGGCTGTACCACTGTATACAGTTCAGGTGAGCGACAGATTTATCGGAAGCTACGATGGAAGTACGTAAAGACAGACTAAAACTGCGAAGTCAAGACACACCATCTGCACTTGACCGTGTAAGCTGGTGGCAACATACCCAGAGAACGACGATTAAAACCTGAGACATCAAGCTTTTGCCGCTGTTTGATACATCATGAAATGTTTTGTTTGTTTTATTCTCAACTCTCTGTCTGACGAGAGATTGACTATTTTGGGGATGATGGCAGATGGAATCAATCAACTCTGAGAGACATAGCTTACCATCGTACACTGCTCATCTTATTTTTGTTCTGCGATGTGTACTTCTTTCTTACCCGCCTTTGGACGGCTGTACCACTGTATACAGTTCAGGTGAGCGACAGATTTATCGGAAGCTACGATGGAAGTACGTAAAGACAGACTAAAACTGCGAAGTCAAGACACACCATCTGCACTTGACCGTGTAAGCTGGTGGCAACATACCCAGAGAACGACGATTAAAACCTGAGACATCAAGCTTTTGCCGCTGTTTGATACATCATGAAATGTTTTGTTTGTTTTATTCTCAACTCTCTGTCTGACGAGAGATTGACTATTTTGGGGATGATGGCAGATGGAATCAATCAACTCTGAGAGACATAGCTTACCATCGTACACTGCTCATCTTATTTTTGTTCTGCGATGTGTACTTCTTTCTTACCCGCCTTTGGACGGCTGTACCACTGTATACAGTTCAGGTGAGCGACAGATTTATCGGAAGCTACGATGGAAGTACGTAAAGACAGACTAAAACTGCGAAGTCAAGACACACCATCTGCACTTGACCGTGTAAGCTGGTGGCAACATACCCAGAGAACGACGATTAAAACCTGAGACATCAAGCTTTTGCCGCTGTTTGATACATCATGAAATGTTTTGTTTGTTTTATTCTCAACTCTCTGTCTGACGAGAGATTGACTATTTTGGGGATGATGGCAGATGGAATCAATCAACTCTGAGAGACATAGCTTACCATCGTACACTGCTCATCTTATTTTTGTTCTGCGATGTGTACTTCTTTCTTACCCGCCTTTGGACGGCTGTACCACTGTATACAGTTCAGGTGAGCGACAGATTTATCGGAAGCTACGATGGAAGTACGTAAAGACAGACTAAAACTGCGAAGTCAAGACACACCATCTGCACTTGACCGTGTAAGCTGGTGGCAACATACCCAGAGAACGACGATTAAAACCTGAGACATCAAGCTTTTGCCGCTGTTTGATACATCATGAAATGTTTTGTTTGTTTTATTCTCAACTCTCTGTCTGACGAGAGATTGACTATTTTGGGGATGATGGCAGATGGAATCAATCAACTCTGAGAGACATAGCTTACCATCGTACACTGCTCATCTTATTTTTGTTCTGCGATGTGTACTTCTTTCTTACCCGCCTTTGGACGGCTGTACCACTGTATACAGTTCAGGTGAGCGACAGATTTATCGGAAGCTACGATGGAAGTACGTAAAGACAGACTAAAACTGCGAAGTCAAGACACACCATCTGCACTTGACCGTGTAAGCTGGTGGCAACATACCCAGAGAACGACGATTAAAACCTGAGACATCAAGCTTTTGCCGCTGTTTGATACATCATGAAATGTTTTGTTTGTTTTATTCTCAACTCTCTGTCTGACGAGAGATTGACTATTTTGGGGATGATGGCAGATGGAATCAATCAACTCTGAGAGACATAGCTTACCATCGTACACTGCTCATCTTATTTTTGTTCTGCGATGTGTACTTCTTTCTTACCCGCCTTTGGACGGCTGTAGCCACTGTATACAGTTCAGGTGAGCGACAGATTTATCGGAAGCTACGATGGAAGTACGTAAAGACAGACTAAAACTGCGAAGTCAAGACACACCATCTGCACTTGACCGTGTAAGCTGGTGGCAACATACCCAGAGAACGACGATTAAAACCTGAGACATCAAGCTTTTGCCGCTGTTTGATACATCATGAAATGTTTTGTTTGTTTTATTCTCAACTCTCTGTCTGACGAGAGATTGACTATTTTGGGGATGATGGCAGATGGAATCAATCAACTCTGAGAGACATAGCTTACCATCGTACACTGCTCATCTTATTTTTGTTCCGCGATGTGTACTTCTTTCTTACCCGCCTTTGGACGGCTGTACCACCGTATACAGTTCAGGTGAGCGACAGATTTATCGGAAGCTACGATGGAAGTACGTAAAGACAGACTAAAACTGCGAAGTCAAGACACCATCTGCACTTGACCGTGTAAGCTGGTGGCAACATACCCAGAGAACGACGATTAAAACCTGAGACATCAAGCTTTTGCCGCTGTTTGATACATCATGAAATGTTTTGTTTGTTTTATTCTCAACTCTCTGTCTGACGAGAGATTGACTATTTTGGGGATGATGGCAGATGGAATCAATCAACTCTGAGAGACATAGCTTACCATCGTACACTGCTCATCTTATTTTTGTTCCGCGATGTGTACTTCTTTCTTACCCGCCTTTGGACGGCTGTACCACTGTATACAGTTCAGGTGAGCGACAGATTTATCGGAAGCTACGATGGAAGTACGTAAAGACAGACTAAAACTGCGAAGTCAAGACACACCATCTGCACTTGACCGTGTAAGCTGGTGGCAACATACCCAGAGAACGACGATTAAAACCTGAGACATCAAGCTTTTGCCGCTGTTTGATCGACCACATTGGCTCCAATAACGTCGGCTGTACCACGTGGCCACTACTTCCTATCTGCCAAGCTGTCACGCCCAACCACATTTCTATAAGAGGTACATCAATGACATGCTTTTTTATGATATGAACAAGCAGGGAGGACAAACTAAACGCATTTATTACCACCTTCAATTCAGCGCATCCTTCAATTCGGTTTACGTATAGCCAACTCCGGACAAAAAGTGAGTTGCACGGCCGGAACACGGATGGCGCCACCATCGAGGTCGGGGGCGCTCATTACTAAAAACAAAACAAAAAAAAGAATTAATCTTTATTTAGCTCTAGTTATAACTGCATATTATTTCACTAAATACAAATTACGTATTCCTAAAAATATAACATATATTTCTTAAAGTTCGTGTCAACATCACACTCCCTAAATTTTTTTTTTTCTGTTCTTTGCGCTTCTGAAACGAAACCGCTGCCGGTACGCATGCGCGCTCGCGCTCTGCTCGCTCCGAAGCTGGTGGACCGTTGTGGAGGCGTCCGTGAGTCTACTCGGTGCTTTTGCGCTTTCGTTCGCCTTCGGTGCGCTAAGCGTTGGCGCATCGATCATCGCACTGCACGAGCCTCGCACTTACGGGCGAGTGGAAGGCTTTTTGTGTCTTTAAAGTACCACATTCGTGCGGTTACGGAAAGTGGTGCCCAAGAGGCGTCGGAGACAAGAAGCACCCGTTCGTTCGGATGCCAATTGACGACGGTGAGTTTGAAAGTTTTCACCTCCATTGAAACTTTTCCTAAGCTGATCTTTCAGCCACAAATTGCACCATTTGAGGGTTTTGTACTCTTTTATTGAATTGAATATATCGTCTCATTTTTGAAATTCACAAAACGCCATCGTGATTTCATTGCGATGCCCACATTTCGGCAAGCGTTTTTAGCACGTGGTTCTGTGGATGAAAACCGTCCTGCAAATATCTTATGATCTGTATACTTTTGGCGAAATCTCACCTCCTCTACTTCTCGTCGATTTCGTGCAAACGGTGTAAATCTCCATCGAATAAATTGTAATGTAGATATAAATATTATTCCGGCAGTTTTAAAATATTTCACATTTCATATCTTATAATATATGCCTGTTTTTATAAATGTATCTCGTGTAGATGCATTCACAGCCCTGCGACTAGTTTGCCATGTTTTATTTCTTTCCGAAATAAAAAGAAAGCTGGATAGTAAAATAATTTAATATCGAAAGACACCTAAAATTTCGCAAGATTTAGCCATAGAAGGGCAAAATGCAGACTGCAGAGCCTGATCTCAAGATGTGCTGTCCGTCTTTCTATGTGTAATTCTTTCGCACGTTTTTACACCTACCAATGCACTCCCCTCAAAACATTTAAAACTTACGTTAGGCATTTTTTCACGTTTGTTGCACATAAAATAGGAACATTTACATTGTGTTCTTTTTTGCGTATCCATACAAATTCTCAAAGCATGAAAATCACTCCAACAAGCCTCAGGGACAGGGAACCCCAATAAACAAAATGTAGTGCCCGTGGTTACTTTTTTGTGAAGTGCACTTGATTGCTGGCCAACCTATCAAGTTGAATATGTAACCATCAGCATGCTAGGTTTCGCCATAGTGATCTATGCATTCTAATCTACGATCGACTGTAATGTAAAACGAGAATGTCTGGGCAAAGAGGATGATAACAAAAACAAAAATATAGTAGGAGCAGCCCTATGGAATGTTTCATAGCCCTGTTTTTCTTCTGCGAGTGTACGTGTTGCGACGAGACAAACTAATGTGTTCTTACATTGTCCTGAGCAGATCGTGAAAGGATAGAGAACACACATACAGCAAAAATGAGAAACAGCAATGAAGTGGCTGGTTCATCCCATCAGCATCATATGATCTCGGTGGCCTCACCAAGAAAATTTGGTTCAACTCGTGGTTTAACTTGACGGCGCAAGCGACAGGAATCGGAAGCTCATCGAGAGGCCAAGAGGAATAAAAAATACCGAAGTGGTCTACAGACAGCAAGGTCTACACAGTATTAAGGAATATGTCTCTAAAGATATTGGTTGAGGCCTGTAAGTAAGCAGCGAATAAGTTTGCCCGAATAACAATGCATCGTGTTAACTTTTTATTTGCATAGAGCAGTCAGAATAACGCAAGCTTTCAACTGGGCATGAAATCTTTCGGGTGTGCTTCTTGAGACCCTCGAGAAAAAAAATTGTCGCTTACATCAGCAGGTTTCTTCTTGCATGATTTTTATGGAGCAAGATCATAGACTAACAGAAGCCTCTGGGCATCCACTTTGTTCAGACAAGTTGTTAGCCTGCTGGTGGCCAACAACCTCTTGGCAATTTTTTTTAGGGGGAGAGGGGGAGGGGGGGGGGAGATCTGTTGCTTTGAACCAGTGATACCGAGACCTTTGGTAGCTTGAATTCAAACTACTTCTTGGGGAGTTCTAGTCTTTGAGATCTCAAGTTTTGCTGGACAATATCTGACCCACTAAAATTTGCGTTATTGTGTTATTACACAGGTTGAACAATTGATGTTTTATCGTAAGATACGTTCACGTCGGTATTTGAGATTCTACAACAAATGACCATTTAAATATATTTTAGTCATACCTCACCGATAGGGCTGTTTGCATACAATTCTCCAACAGGTCTACACATTTACTTTACACTGGGTTTGCTTCTATGTAACACATATCGGGAATTATAATTATTGCGTTTTCATGCCATGGAAACAAACATTTCTGTTTGATATTACAGTATTTTCTCTTTAATATGGACATCTCGAGTCTCTAAAACAATTCTCCATAATGTTAGTCGTTCATAATCATGAATCAATGCCAAGATTACAAATAATAAACACTGAAGGTGGTATGTTGTTCATTTTTGTCATCTGCAACTGGGATAGGAAAAGAACTGCGAGTAATTCAGGCTGGAAACCCCTGAAAATTTTAACCATTGTCAGTCACCATTGTCTTATCTCACAATGGTGAAGCTCTGAGTAGATTCTGTAACCGAAGAGTTTTACTATTCTTTTCTCTCACTAATATTTTCTTTCCTTTTTTGCGTTTGTCTTTACAGAGACCACAATAAATATATAAAAACATGAATTTACCCATTTCGTTTCCAAGCTAGCTGTCCATAGTCCGTACTCCAAGTTTTTTTGTTTAACGTGACAAGTTAGAATTGTATGGGGACACATATCAGTCCCCAAAAATATGACCTATATAGCGGCGCGACCGAAACGATCGACCATGTAAGCGAGACTTGACTGTATTGAGTTTTTCAATCGCGAAGACAGATATTTTCAAGCCACAGTTGCATCTGAGTTTACGAAATTTTAAACACTCACTTGGCGAACTATAGCTGTGATATTTGGTGCCCGCCGATAGCCTTTAAAAGTGAAAAAGCACTAGGTTGTGTTGGGGCTAACAGTGTCGCACATTGTATCTTCACTGTAAAACCTCTTGCTAACGTAGATACTGCGCGCATTATTTTTTCCCCGCGTAGCAACGCTTGTTTAAAGTGGCAGTGTTAGTTGTTTTTCTTTGTCACGCAAATGACTGAATAAATGCGTCAACGAGTGCGAAAAATGCTGCATCTGTTTCGATTCCCTGGAAGACGTCGACGTCAAGTAACGGACTGTCAACTGCTGGACACAAGGTAGGCAAGCAGAACTTACAATTCTTTGCCTTAACAAGTGGCATTGCACGCGCGAACCGTAAATTTCCAAACAAAACCTACCGCGGTACCCTCGGTAGGGAGCAGCGGCAGGGCACGTTGGAGGGCCTGCGCCATGTTGGATTTTGAGCGGCTTCGCCTTCGCAAACCGCTAGGAAGCCTCTCAAGCTAGCTCGACGGCGTCAAAAGTCACAATTAAAACGTTAGCGCTCAATTTTATAAACATGTTTTTTGTTTCTTATTTTAGTTTCGCAATCTATCGATAGAACAATGAGTCGCCGAATCGTTGCAGGAATGAGCGCCTCCGACCACAGAAGCGCTGCTGAGCGCGCAGTTTACCCAGAAATCGACTCCATTGGGTCTATGGCAGTAACCGGGCACTACTATAGCATCTCGCAACACTCAATTAACTTCTTAGACGCCACTGTCAAAATCGTTAACAACAAGTTTACTACCAAGCTGTATAGAAAACGAGAGACAGGCAGAAAAATCGTCCTTCTGATAGCTGCCATCTTCGCCACCGCAAATATAGTATTCCCTATTTTCAAGCGCACCGTTTTAAAATAAACTTGCAGCAATAAACAGGACCTTAGGAAAAACACTGATAATATAAAGAGGGTGCTCTCCAAACAAAAATATCCAACAAACATTGTCAATGACGCCATTGAAAAGACGAGAACGCTCGACCGTATGACAGCGGTTAACAAGAACAGCGGAATAAACTCGGGCGATTCTCGGTGCAATCTAGTTTCAACGTATGCAAGCAACCTTCCTAACATTGATAACATTTTGCGTAAAAATTATAACATTCTGTCTTACAGCCAGCGCCTCCAATCTCTCTCTCTCCTGAACCACCACTCGTTGTTTGCAGTCGGAGAAAAAACATTAAGGCTACTCTAGCGCGATCCAAAATTACTTCCACAAAGTTTGGCGAGTGTCGGCCCTCTAGAAAACCGCAGTGCAAATTGTGCAGTCAAATGAATGAAGCCACAGAGGCGACCAGTGCCAATCCGAATTCACCTTTAACATAAATAGAGACTTTGACTGCAACGCAGCAAATGTTGTTTACGTCCTGCATCGCGGGGTATGTAACACGCAACACGTTGGTCAAACGGGTCTTCTCTTAAGATTCAGATTTAACAACCACAGGGGCCACGCCATCTTAGATCCCGGCATCCAGTTTTCCAAACATTTACGTCTGCCTAAACGCAACTTCAGCAAGATATCTGCTACACTGCTGCAATCAGGGTTGCATACAACGCACGAAAGAGAAAAGAGAAAATCGTTTCTAATCAGAAAATGTAACACCCTTGGAGCAGGCATAGAAAGAACGCCGGAGAACTCAGCTGCTCACAGCTGCAATTGTAATGCGTCTGTGACCCTCCGTATTGACAGGGAAACAATAAAGTGAGCTGAACAAACTCCCTTTGAAAAACGTCTTCTACACCGAAATCCATTTATTTACAGAAATGTCCTGGTCCTGGTTGAGGGGCTGGGCGCTACTTGTGGTTGTCAGCACGCCCGACAGTAGCAAAAGGGGGAAGGGGGGAGGGGGGAGGGGGGTAGCCGAAGTGTAAATTGATCGTTTAGCAGCGTTGCCTCTCGACTCTTTGTGTTGCCTTTCTGCCCCATCGACCGACCCCGCGGTGCTTTGGACTTGTTTTGTTTTCTTGAGTCTCTCGTGTTTTAGATTTGTTTTGTTTTGCTGTAGTTTGTTGTGATGCCTTTCGTTTGGGCCAGACGCGGGTGGCACCGATGGCCCGTCGTACGCGGAGACCCGTTCATTGGAACAACCGCCTACGAGAGAAAACCGTTAGACTTTCTTCGTTTTCTCTTTCCCTTCTTTTTTTCTTTTTTTTTTTTGATGGGGGCGGTTAGTTTTTTACATGATGATTGAAACCTGAGACTGGGTTGAAAAACGGAAACCCGTGAAGTAGGAAAAAACCGGGACAGACAACGTCTCAAATTCAACTAAAAGCTTTAATGCCTCTACGCCTTATATACTTACAGCAGCTCGCCTGCACTTTAACCGTTTTATCATAAATAGTGTTTGTTGACCGTCCGCACTCTGCCATGACCTGATGAAGAGCGGACCCCGCTCGGAACATCGTTCAATAAACATACGAGTGCACCTTAGTACGAATCCCTTTCTGAGATATATGTTACGGCACGCCATTGCTTTCTTCATCTACCGTAAACCACACACACGCACACGCACGCATACGCACGCACACACGCTCGCACGCACGCACGCGCACACACACACACACAGGAGGAGGGGAGGAGGAAGGAAGAGGAAAGAGGAGGAGGGGGAAGAGGAGAAGGGAATAGGGGAGGAGAAGGGATGAGGAGGAGGAGAGGAGGGAGGGGAGGAAGATGAGAGGAGGGGAGGAGCTTGAAGGATGATGGGAGGAGGAGGAGGAATAGGGGAGGAGGAGGAGTAGGAAGGATGAGGAAGTGAGGAGGAGGACGGAGGGGTATACCCTTCCCTCAGTACCCTTCCCTCCGCCTCCCCAAGAGTTGCGCTCTAATTCGGCATTACAGGGTGTTGTAAACGTCTTTAATTTTTTCTCTTAGATTATATTATTGGCCGTGGGTTGCTCCTACAGGCCAGGAAATAGTTGTCAGGATTTTGTTTTGCAAGATAACTCTACAGACGTTTTCTTCTCTTCAAAGTAAAAGTTTAAGGCCGTTTATAAGGGCCTTGATTCTAAGGATATCTTCGAACTAAATTTACAATCAAGACCCTAAACCTCGCACGCTGCCGAACAAATATTCCAGGAGGCGACACACAAAACTCGTGTCTTCTGCCTTATCAAAACCTTTCCAAAAGCGTCTCTATTTCCCTAGAAAAACACTCGAGGCGAGTGCCGGCGGTGGGAAACTCCTTTTTCGTCGAATATGCGAACCCGTGTAAACATACATAATGCACAAACATCCGAGTTCTTTTCATGAAATGGGATGCGGCTGTCGTTCAGAATGCTCCGTTTATTCCTCGACGTTCGACGTGTTCTTATTCCACTCCAGGCGTTCTACTCCATTTGGCGTTCGACTGTAACAAACGAGCCGAGTAGCTTCATATATCTACGTAAAGAACCTAACGCCGACGTCAGAGTCGTCTTGGGAAGCGGGGCAGCGACTACGGTGGGCAGGCGGAAAGGTACGACTGCGTTCGCGCGTGAAGGAGCCATCAATTTGAAAGCGAGGGGCTGTTCTTCCGCGTGACTTTCTCGGGAAACAGCGTTGCTATTGACTCCATTCACCGGAACAGTTGGTGATTCCGGGGGTAGGTAAGGAGCCACAAATGGAGAGTGTGGCGTGCTTTTTTGGCCGCACTCATGGGAGGTAGAAAATATTGACGTTGTTAAAACGAATAAAAAAAACGCAATAATGAGCGCATTGACTTGATTCGAGGATTTAAGGTTGTCTCTAAACCACGCAGTGCGTTTACTTTTTTTTTTTTTTTACAATTACTCAATATTGCGCCACCTGTAATCGATCGCAAGAAAAAGGAAAAAAAAAAAGGTTGACCTCAACAGCGCGAAGCAAACTTGTTGCCTCGAAATTTATTTTGTTCACCTCATTGTGAAAATTCGTGCTATTACTTTAACAACGCAAAGTGAAGCCAGGTCAGGTATCATAAAATATTTAGATAAATCAAGCAACAATTAAATAATGAACCATTCCTGGCTGAAGTTATGATCTCACGCCGAGGTCTGGTAATTTGCGCGGACGGTTTAGAATAAACAACTCGAATTAAACATGATTATACGCCGTCAGACAGGAACATATGCCAGCAATAAAACTAATATATAAAAACAATCGACTTTCTTTGTTTATGTTTTTTTTTATGTGATTAAGAAAATAAACAAAATCAAAATTGGAAAGCGACGGGAGATCTAAGGTCTGAGATGTTCGACATTTGTGTGAACAAATCTTCACTTGACGTTTAATGACGAAGTGAACATGAAACGCTCTTACCTTCAGCCCCTGACGTAAGAGTGTCAAAATCAACTGAGAAGGAGGTAATCGGTTCAAGCCTTTGTTCCAGTCCCACCCAAAAATGTAGGACTTTTTTTGTTTTTTGTTGGAAATAAATGAAGTGTTTCAACTAATCACGACGCCAAAAATAAAAGAGAAAAAAAAACGAGACTAGGCAGTATAAAGTGCTCCTCAAACCGAGCTATCCGCTATAAAAGAAGTGTCAAAAACAAAAACAACTAATAAGAGAACAAGTAAATTAAAATTTTGTTGCGGACAACACAACATTTTTAGAACTAATATGTTTTGATTGTTTTGGGACTGCATTACAAAATAAAAGAGCTAGAGGAGAGAAAAATATCACAGTACGTACTACGGCCAGAAATGTGCGACGAGGGGTTCTAGTTCACTTATCTCCCTCCACCTGGCGTATTCACCTTTTACTTTTACGCCGTGTGCAAATTCCCACGAAAATGCAGTGTGTGCCTAGTGAAAAAACAACAACAGTAGCTTAAAAAAAAAGAAAAACGCTTACAGTCCCTTGTAACGCCGAATTAGAGCGCAGCTCTTGAGGAGGAGGAGGGGAAGGTACGGAGAGGAGGCTACACCCCTCCTCCTCTCCTGCTCGGCTCCCATTTAGGAGAAACTGTTCCGCTGAATTTAGCGGGGAAATTTTTTCAGCTAGTTTTGGCGGGGAAAATTTTCCGCTAAATCTAGCAGGGAAGTTTTTCCGCTAAATTTAGCGGGGAAATTTTTTCCGCTAAATTTAGCGGGAAATTTTTTCCGCTAAATTTGGCGGGGGAATTTTTCAGCTAAATTTGGCGGAGAAGATTTTCTGCTAAATTTGGCGGAGAAATTTTTCCGTTGAATTTGTCGGGGAAAATTTTTCGTTAAATTTAGCGGGAAAAATTTTCAGCTAAATTCAGCCGGGAAATTTTCCGCTGAATGTAGCGGGAAAATTTTCCCGCTGAATTTAGCGGGGAAAATTTTTCGCTAAATTTAGCGGGGAAATTTACCTATTAAACACCGCGCGGTTACGCCGACGCCGACAGCGACGCCGACGGCGACGGCGACGCGTCGACTTCGACGCCGCTCAAGCCGAAAACGGGCGCCTAAGAGCTGGCCTCTAAAGAAAGAATGACATAATGAGTGTCATGCGGTTGCAACAGACTGATAACTTTATCATTCTCCATTACAATTTGATGGCGACTCTGTGTCTCAAAAAAAAAAAAACGTCGGCACTCCTAAACGATTTCGCAGGATTCATCGCAAGCATTTCTATAGTTCTTAAAGTTCACTTGGGGTGCGATATAGTTAGGTAAGTACTTTCAGATATAACTGTGTTGTGAGCGAGTGTAGGGCATAAAACGTACGCTAATATCAGTGGTTGATTTCATACAGGACGATTCTAAGGATCGATTGCCAGCTTATGTATTTTAAGCACTTGTTTTAATTTACGCGTTCATTTATATCCAATTTCCACCCGGTGCAATGTTGTCACCACAAAAAAAGCAGATAAATCTAGAAGGAAGAATAAACTATGAATGATGCGAAATTGTGCCTACGAACATAAAGAGAAAGGTGCCACGCATCTTGCGTCGGCGATGGAAGGGTGACTGACCGGAAGCAGAGCGTTACCGCTACATTTATAGATGTAGCACGTTCAGGAATGTTCTGAACAGGAACACTCGATGACGGTCGAGAATGTGCTTGGATTTCTTAGAATAGTACAAAATTAATAAGATAAGGATTCGGGACGACGCGGGATTCGAACTCCAGTCCTCTGTGTGACAGCTGCATACGTTGCCAACTCCTCCGCGCACGCGGTAATATCGCCCCTACTTCGTTTCACCTTTACGTCCAGACGTAGCCGACGCCTCAAGCTGATGGGACCAACCAGACAACGTCAGAGAGTACCATCGTGGCGTTCTTCGTGTTTCTGTACGTGCTATATCATCGCTGAGAAAATCCTAAAAAGAAAGGGCCCCGAGACTTGCGCCTTTGAAGCTATTTGATTGGTCCCATTAGCTCGTAGCGTCGGCTGCGTGTGGAAGTAAGCTCGAACGAAGTATAAAAACTAGCGGTTATGGGGCATTCACAGCACGCCCGAATGTACAGCAATATTACATTGATTCCATTTTTATGATATATACAGGGTGTTTTTTTGGGGGGTTTTCACGCCATTTTTGAGCAGTCATTAAGGCTACACTAACGCAGTATAATCACTGAGGTTATACGGCCAGGGAGCATTATATACGGGGCCGATCGTCGAGATAAGTTGAATAATTAACTACAATTTGTCGATCAAGTTTTAATTAGAGAAAATATACTTATTTTTCAAATTAGAAACTTGCTTGAGCGTCATTGAGATCTTCTAAATCAATCAATTAAAAACGAAGTACATAGGAAATACGATCACCGGGGCCATTCAATTATTGCAAAATTTACATTTTCCAGAAGAAAAGAAAATATCTTTTCCAACAGTAGTAATTCACTGATACTAACGGAAACATGGCTGACTAACGATATCACCAGCGCCTGTCTACGATATCACCGATGCTGAAGTCTTGGATTACTTTCCGAATGTCCACCTTTATTGTAACGATCGTAAAAAAGCACGAAGGGGAGAAGTTCTCATTGCCGCCAGCGAACAACTTTCGTGATCCGCCATTAAAATTATGCCCGATCTTGAAATATTATTTCTAATCTGTCGTGCTGCCCCAATCAGTACTACTTGGCGTTTGCTATAGACCACCTCATAATTATCCCGATTTTTCACATAAGCTTAATGATATCTGAAACCAGCGTACAAACGAAAACCCTCATGCACACATACTCTTTTCTTTTGCGATTTCAATTTTCCAATTATTGATTGCACTAACCGACACTCTTAATTGCAAGCAACGCAGAAGCAAGAGAAGTCATCGAAACGTGTCTCAACTTCAACTTAAGTCAATTGGTATCAGAACCTACGTACTACGTCGCACGAAAGCCTGTAAACGTTTTAGATTTAATACTAACCAGCCATTCGGAGAGCCTGTCTTCCATTACATACCTCCCAGAAATTAGCGACCATAAAGTAATTCATGCCGTTAGGAGTTCACCCCGTCGACACGTGAGGCCTAAAAGAAAACAATTCGCTTGTACGACAAAGGAAATTATGACGCGATAAATGCAGAGTTGAACATATTATTTTCATATTTTGAAACGACCTTTCATAACCAATATATTCATGAAAACTGACTGTTTTTCAGAGACAAAATTTGTGAGCCAACTGATAATTCATTCCAAAATCAGTTTCCGCGTCAATCACCAAAAATCATGGTTTACCAAACATTTCGAAAAAAAAAAACTAGCAAATAAAAAAACGTTTTTCGTGCAGCAAAGCTACAAGCGAGCCTTTATGCGTGGGGAAAATACTACGCGGCAAAATACTATTATCTAACTGCAATTCAAAATGCAAAACGATCTTGTTTTAATTTTGAACTGCCTAATATTCTAACCCTAAACCCCAGGAAGTTGTTGCAAGTAAGAAACCTGCAGCAGACGCACATGGTTACCCTTAGCAATCGTTTGGGAGAGATTGTCAACGACTCTGAATGTGCAAAACTATTTAACAATGCATTCTTATCTATTTTTACTAAAGAGCTTGATTTTAAATATCCTATGCAGTCTTCTATTATACAGTCCGCAATGCTCCTCGTCACAATCAAAGCCGACGGCATTCCATCCATTATCGAAAATATGAAACTTTAATCTTCAACCGGTGCCGATCAAATTAATTCAAAATGTCTTAAAAATACTAAGCGCATTTCGGCGATCTGCTTGTCTTTACGTTTTTGTCAGTTCCTTTCAAAAGGCATAATCCCAGCTGGCTGGAAAATGAAAAAGGTTGTTTTAATCTACAAATAAGGTAACAAAGATTTCCCATCGAACTATCGTCTCATTTCTCTAACAAGCGTCCCTTGCAAAATTCTGGAATATCTAATCTATTCTGAAATCATACATTTCTTGGAATCGAATAATTTATTCCATAAGTCCCAGCGCGGGTTTCGTAAGGGGTCAGCTGGCCATCTTTCTTCATAACCTGCGTTCCAACCTCGACTTCAATATCCAGACTGACAACATTTTCTTAGACTTTGCTAAGGCTTTTGACAAGACACCTCACAAGCGGTCGTTACTAAAACTTCTACAGGGCGTTTTCAGATAAGATCGAACAACCATGTCCGGTGACCATTTTTAATTTCTACGAAAAAAATATATTTTGCTGGCTTTATGCCCAGAAGAATAAAACCAATCCTTGTTTCAGGAAAAAATGTTTTGTCTTTGCGAAAAAAGTTTGTAAGCACCCCCTCAGTCACGTGCGCGTTTTGCGTATCGCGCGATGTTGACATTTCGGGCGGCTTCCCCCGAAAAACTGTTCTGGCTACGGGTCTTGAAATATTCACTGACGAATTAGGCATAGGAAGGATTGACAAAAGTATTAATCACCGAGTATCAGGGTAGTTATTTTGAGAAAACAAAAATCGCAAACACGGCACATTGCGCAATAACGCTCTGGATTAGAGAATATTTTTCTCCTTATCTATAAAAGCTAAGGTCTTCAAACTTTGCCAGTGTGTTGGCCTGTATATAATTCATCTTTGCGTGAAATAGTGTTCTCCTGGTTAGCGGGAGAACTTTACAAGAATTGCTCACACAGGGGCATTTAACAAAAAAATTCATTATCGTGAAATTCCTTTAAAAAAAAAGAACATCTTTAATTTTCTTTAAACTCTCTGAAATTAACGTTTATAATATGTACTAACAGAGTCTGTAAAAATATGATTCAATATTTGTGTGGCTTTTAAGTTATAAGGCGAGAAACATGGCCAAATTGATGCTAACGCGGTTGCCATAAATGGGGCGTGCACATACCCGTTCTTCACAATTTCATTATTATTAAAAAGCGTAAAAATGCTACGGGGTGGTCAGGAAAAGGCGTATTGACAGGACAGAGGTGGACGGTAGTTTTGAAGGGAAAATTCCTAATACATTTTCGTACAACCGACCCAAAAATGCCCATTGGCAGGAGCGATCGAGGTGCGCCACCCTGTAACATGCTTCGCGATACCTGTTTCAACAGCCGGCGTATAGATTTTCCGTCTACGCGACAGAAAGGAAGCAACCGGAGCGACTTTGCAAACAGATCAGCCTAAAACCTTGGCGGTAACATGATATAGGAGGTAGGGCGCGGCAGAACCTGAACCTGCGCCGTCTGTGAGCGCCAATAGATCCGCCGCAGTAGAGGGCCGCACAACGCGTAGAAAATAAAAGATACTTAAAAGCAAAAAAAATCCAATTGCCTGAGATTGTTTGTATTGGGCGTTTTCAGATAGGATCGAACGACCATGTCCGGTCGACATTTTTTTTTAATTTTTAGCGAAGGATATATTTTACTTGTTGTGCAAGCGCAAAAACATATTCAAACTTTTTTGGGGGAAAAAAACTTTCTCTCGAGGAAAAAAAATATCACAAAGTCGCTTTCGGTATACGCTCTTGTTTTTGCGACTTTCGTGAAACCATCCTTTTGAATATTCATTAAAGAAAAACTGTTGTCGTCTTAGGTTTGACATCTTTTGTGCAGAGACTCTACATAAAATAAAAGGAGGTAAACATGTATTACCGATTACGAAGCAATTTAGAGCTTTATGGATCCGGATCTTAAAAGACTGGAAATTCAAAGTTTCTCAAATGATTTGACCACGTCTGTTCTATATTTGCATAAATTGTTATTGAAATTGAAAACGATAACCTTTCTGAAATAAATACACTCAAATTTAGACAGGTTACCGATTTTGCAATAATTGGAAATCAGTTTAAAATGAAGGCCATCGTTATTTTTCTTCTACTTTTCACAGATCAAGGCTCATAATCTGTCCCATCAGGCCCTTCAAAAATGCTTTGAAATATTTTTTTTTCATTATTATTTCACAGAGTTCTAAATGTACAGAATTGACGTAACGGGAGTGGAGAAAAATAGGACGTTGCCGATTTCAAACAAGGGCAAGCAAGGGGTCGAAAAATGTAGGAAGTCTGTGAAGAGAAAGCACTGTGACAGGAATTCGTAAAAAATTAGAATTCATACAAAAGATTACAGGTGAGTTTGAAGCACAAGTCAACAATTTAAATACAGATTTCTCGGGTGAGTGAATTTCGGAGCCTACCCTTCGTGGGGAGGCCGGGCTGCTGACGTTTAAATAGTGATAAGAATGAACAGATGTTTAAAGTGGTAAAATTGAAAGTATTTTAATGAATCAAGATCCTGTGCACACATTCAGAGCTTGTCGCGTTGATTCTTTCTGCCGGACGCTGACCTGAGTCGGTCACGGCGTTCTCCCGGCACTCCGAAAAGGAGCATTGTTTTCCGGTTTTGCCTGTAGCGATCGTTTCTTCACAGTGGCACCGCAAGCTCGCGGCCTCGATCTGCTTTTCGCAGCCATAGGAGACTACGTTTAAAAATATATCTTTTCTGCGGCTAATGTTCTTGCTAAAACAGCTGTAGTTGTGAAGTGTCGGACCGCGTACAGTGCCACAAGTAACAGGACTTAAGTCCACGCACAACGGAAACAGAGTCCCAGTTCTTTGCTTTCATGTCCCTGAACGCTTTGACGTCAGTGAAGTGAACTTCACTTTAACGTCAGCTTTCGGGAGGTAGATTAGTTTCACGTTCGGCAGTTTAGTGTTCAGTGGGGCAACCATCTCTGACGCCGACTTAATCACCGACTTGGTGGGCCGTGGGAGGCTGTACAACGTTGTCTGGTGCTTGACACGACCCCCGATTCAATCACAGGCACTATTGCCATGTCAAGCTGCGGAAAAAAAAATACACCTCGCTGATGTGTATTTGTGGCTCTGCAGCTCGTATAGTTGGTACTCGTTCTTGAAGTGGCTTGTTGCACCATCACTTACGTAGGTCACATGGGCATACCCAAATAGGATTTCACGATTCTCCAAACCATTATCTTATAAATTAAGTTACAGACAATCTAATTCAATTGCAATTATTTTTCCTTTTTTTATGTATCTTTATTTTCTACGCGTTGCGCGGCCCTCCACGGCGGCGGATCTATTGGCGCCCACAGGCGGCGCAGGTTCAGGTTCTGCCGCGCCCTACTTCCTATATCATGTTACCGTTAAGGTTTGTAGGCTGATCTATTTGCAAAGTCGTTTCGGTTGCTTCCTTTACGTCGCGTAGACGGAGACGCTATAGGCCGGCTGTTGAAACAGGCACCGCGAAGCATGTTACCGGGTGGCGCACCTCGATTGCTCCGGCCCGTGGGAATTTTTGGGTCGGTTGTACGAAAATGTATTAGGAATTTTCCCTTCAAAACTACTGTCCACCTCTGTGCTGTCAATTTTTCTTTTCCTGACCACCCTGTATTATTTTTACACGTTTTAATATTAATGAAATTGTGAAAAACGGGTTTGTGCACGCCCCATTTATGGCAACCGCGTTAGCGTCAATTTGGCCAAGTTTCTCGCTTTATAAATTAAAAGTCACACAAATATCGCATTATGTTTTTGCAGACTGTTAGTATATATTATAAACGTTAATTTCAGAGAGTTTAAAGAAAATTAAAGATGGCCTTTTTTTTAAATGATTTTCAAAATAATACATTTTTAGTTAAATGCCCCTGTGTGAGCAATTCTTGCAAATTTCTCCCGCTAACCAGGACAAAAATATTTTACGCGAAAATGAACTATATATAGGGCAACACACTGGCAAAGTTTGAAGACCTTAGCTTTTATAGATACGGAGAAAAATATGCTTTAATCCAGAGCGATATTGCGCAATGTGCCGTGTTTGCAATTTTTTTTTTTCAAAACAACAACCCTAATACTCGGTGATTAATACTTTTTATCAATTCTCCCTATGCCTGATTTGTCAGTGAATATTTCAAGAGCCGTAGCCAGAACAGTTTTTTGGGAGAAGCCACCCGAAATGTCAACATCGCGCGATACGCAAAACGCGCACGAGACTTAAGACGGTGCTTACAAATTTTTTTCGCAAAGACAAAACTTTTTTTTCCGAAAACAAGGATTGGTTTTATACTTCTGGGCATAAAGCCAGCAAAATATATTTTTTTCATCAAAATTAAAAATGTTCACCGGACATGGTTGTTCGATCTTATCTTACAACGCCCTACAGTTAAATTTAAATCCCGACATCTTCGATTGGGTCAAAAACATTTTTAACAACCGCTCCCAATCTGTTTTCATTAACAAACATACCTCGAGTTACCTCCCAGTAACATCAGGTGTCCGGCAAGAACCTGTTCTTAGTTCGTTTCTGTTAATAATATATAATAATGGTGTAGCGCAGCACGTGTCTTACAATATCCGTAGGTTCTCCGATGATTGTGTTATTTATTGCTCAATCACTACCATTGGTGACGAAGCAGCCTTTCAGAATGATCCTAACAACTTTCGGCTATGCTGCAACCGATGAAATTTAACCCCGATAAATGTAAACGATGATTATTGTGGCCACTTCCCACCACTGGAAATGACTTTCGTTGTTGATGTTGCAGTTGTAGTTTC
The DNA here is from genome assembly GCA_013358835.2 of Ixodes persulcatus. NCBI lineage: Eukaryota > Metazoa > Arthropoda > Arachnida > Ixodida > Ixodidae > Ixodes > Ixodes persulcatus. Next base: position 107,703 of record JABSTQ010000956.1, read on the forward strand.
TAATGTAGTTTGCCATGTAGGGCGTCCGTTGTCGATGTTGGGAAGGCCACGAAAAAGATCGCCCGCTAACCACGGGAATCGTTAGGAATCTGCTTTAAACTCAGGGGTTTTGTAGAACCCACTGCCCTCGCGAAAAACCCTTTGCAAAACAAAACTAATAATAAGAATCATCGCTTCTGCGGCTACGTTGATTTTGAAGAAATGCGTGAGCATTTCGCGCGCCGCTTATATATAGCAAAGTCTGGTGAATGCAGCATCTCAGCACTTTTCCGCGGGCTGAATATTCCCGAAACCTCTCTTCTCCCCGGTGCAAGCAGATCAGTTCAATTAGCGCGGGCATGAAGGACGGCAGTAGCACAGGATTGGCTGGTTATAGAAACCGACGGCGTGACTAACACCTAGCAAACGAGGTGCACTGGGGGACAGCACGGCTAGGGCGTACTTGGGCCGTAGGCGGGATGCCACGAGGCGGCGTATACGGGTGGTCCAAGGTGGGTTAATGTTTTGTAACGAGCCATCCGCAGACTGTCACCACGCAGCGGCGTGAACGGGGAAAACAAAGGGGGGGGGGGGGGGGGGGGGGGGTACGTTCACACGCGACACAGTGAGACAGCCGCCGTCCACTACTACGTGGCGCCGACATTGGCGAAGGGGGATGTCGCCGGCGATCTTCGGTTGCTAGTTCGTACGCCACGGCGTCGCTCTCTATAACCAGCCAATCTAGTGTGGCGTCTGTTGCTATGCGCCCCATCGCCAATGGGGCTGTATCGCCATCCATTGGCGACCTTGCGAACTTTATATGCATGTGCACCAAACCAGTTGTGATGGAAATGAAAAGAAGGGACTCGGAATTCCGGAGAGGTGGTTGTAAAAAGAAAGATGTTATTTACAGAGTAAGAAAGCAAAAATAAAAGTCAGAGGAGGAGAGCAAGCTATAAGAGTCATCAAAATATTGTCACGAATGACAAGCGATGAGGCGATAATAACTGAAGAAACTAAACGTTTAAGGGGGCGAATTTCTGCCCAAAAATAAAAAGGAAACAGAAGAAAGCAGAGCGTCGCGAAGGTCGAAGTCGGCGTGATAGCAGTGTCGAACGCTGGGGCGAAACTGACTGCAAATCGCTACTCGGAGCCCCTTATGTACGCGCGTTGGCTTCTGGAACAATCGGCCTAGAACCTTCGGTGACTAGAACATCCGGAACTCAATCAGTCGAGAATGTTCTCGAACTCACGAGGACGCAATGTTGAAAGAATAAATAAAAGGACATTCCACCGACTGGAATCGAACCTAGATTTTCCGCGCGACAGTCAAGCATGGTAACCACTCGGACACGCACGCGGTCGCTCGCCGACGCGCGTGGCAATATGTACAAAGTTCAGTCCGCCGACTTCGCGTACGGCTCACACGGTGTTGACGCAGAGAAGATGCCTCGTTGTCGAAACGTTGGTTCTGGAGCCTGGCAGGCTGGGTCGGCAGAGGCGGAGGTTTGCTGCAGCTTGGCTAACGGCGGCAGCCACCGGTGTGCAGGTTCCAAGTCCCCACGGGCCTGTTGGCCCCCGTCCGGAATCTTCTTCTACTGCCGGGACTGCTGGTGTTGAGCCGGGAGCCGATGCCCAACAGCTCTCTTTCGAGCGCCTCGAGTGTGTGTCACGTTCACTCCCCTCCTGTCGTCTTCTTTTTTTTGTCATTCCCGTTCCTTGATATGGTCTTGCAGTCTTCTTCACCTTTGATTATTCAAGTGATCATAGCGTTCATCCGCGTCGTCTTCCTCGTCGTTTGTTCAGCCCACATGTCACACGAGTCCAAGGTCAGCGCATGCACCACGGCACTAATGCTAACGCATTTAAAAATAGGAGATAACAAAATGCCGTCGTAGCACTGTCAATGCCAAGAGCTCGTACCGGGAGACGCGCTTTCACGCACTCCGGAACAAAAAAGAAACTAAAGCGTTGGTAACAAAATGGAACAATACAAAAGGGTATGGAACAAAACAGACGTCTATTTTCTTCAGAACGGTTTTGTTCATGCACTCCACGGTGCGTGAACGCGTCGCCAAATCCCAGCGACCTCACCGAGACGTGTAGCAGCTATCGCTCTGGCTGTACAGAGGATTAACATAGGACTGCTCAATTTGTGTGTTTCCATCGTTATCAGCGCCATGAAAACTGACGATATCACTTAGTGCGCTACAATTAAACAAAAAATATTGGAGTCAGTCACACTGGTAGTCTCCGGGTTTGTTCGGGTAGGCGAATTAGTCAGCTCCCCTAGGGTTAAAAAATGTGCATTACATGTTCACTGACAGCTTAAGAACCACAGGTCATGGTCTATTCCTTGTATGCTTTTTTTCTTCGTGATTTGTTCATCAGAGTTTTTATCGGCTAACGCCGCACTTCCACTGTCTTCGGAGCGATAATAAGATTCTCGGAACTACCCGCGGCCTGCCTTTTTAATGGCGAGTTTAAAGTACATTACAATACAATACAATATTTGTTTCTTAAAAAGCAGTTCACATAAAAATTTCACACAAGCCAAGAGTGTCTTTTTCATGTGACGCGACCGGTTCCTCTGCATTTCTTTTTTTGTTAGACAATTATGTAACATGCACTAGAGCGCGCCATTGCAAAATAAATGTATCAGCATATTCCGCCAGCGACGAGTTTATTTCGCCGCCACTCGCAGCTCCGAAATCTACTTTCCGCCTACGCGGAAAGTGGATTTCGGTTTGTGGTTGAGGCAAGGCCTCGAACATTAGGATGTCGCCGGGAACATGGGGTTCTTCGATGCGGGCTTGTTGCGGCAACCTACTGAGTATGTCTGCGATCTGGCGCAGCTTCCCGGCCCGGTACGTAAGCTTGTAGTCGATTACTGCAAACTTCAGATACCCGCATCTCATATGCAGGGTGAAAGCATCTGAGGTACTGGTTTCCGAGGTCCGATAATTCCCACTAATGGCTGATGGTCGCTCACGTATGTCACGTGGTGACACAAATTATACTTATAGAAGGGATCTGCTGTGAACACCACTGAAAGGCCTTCCTGGTCCAGTTTAGCGTAATTGCGCTCTACTGTGCCTAATGTACGTTAAATAAAGGCTATGAGTGCCTTTCTGCCCAAGCTGTACTGCTGCGCCAGCACCGCACCGACGGAATAAGGCGAGGCATCACACAAGGTGATGAGAGGCTTTGTCTCATCACAGTGTGTTAGGACAGTGTTCTCCGAAATCAACTGTTTCAGCTCGTCAAAAGCTTCTTGGTGTCTCTCTTCCCATTTACACGGTTTGTCTTTCTGTAGTAACTCATAAAGTCCTGATGCTACTGTAGCCCTTTCTTCAAGGAAACGGTCGTTGAAGGCTAGCAGGGCTAAAAAGAATTTCAGAGTTTGCTCGCTTATTGCGTTGGTGCCGCCACAATGGCTCGCACCTTGTATTATGTCGTGTGTACTCTCTTAGCATCAGTCCGGTGGCCCAGAAACTGACCCTCCGGTACGTTGAAACGGCATTTTGCCTTGTTCAGGTGCAAAATTGTTTTAACAAGTCGTTGTGCACCTTTGTCAGCCTATCTCTGTGCTTCTATCCCCTGGCGCCACCGACGATAGTGTCGTCGAGGTACACACAGAACCCGAAGAGTCCACTCAGTGTATTTTCCATGGACCTTTGAAAAATAGCTGGGGCTGCTGCTACACCGAAGGGAAGTTTCTTTACTTTGTAAAGTCCCTTGATTGTGCTTGCAGTGAGAAATTCGGGTGTAGCAGAAGTCACATACAGTTGCTGGTATACTTGTGCCAGATCCAGCGTGCAGAGGGTTGTCCCTACCCTCAGACGTGCCGACTGTAGAGTTCAGGTGGTCTTGTGTCAAAGTGCTTTTGGAGCATTGTTACCAAGTTATCAAATCGGATACCAACAAGGAACTTCGATGCGATCAACGCGCAAGCTGTATCGCAAGTGTCAGGACCACAAAACGTAAGGTGGAGAGCTCGCTTTATCATTTTTTTTCAACCTTGGCGTCGTTTGCCTCCAAGTAATACTTGCGACGCTGGATCCATGACGCCCAGTTCTTGCTCGAAAAGGGTTCAAAGACGCAGTGCATTTCTCCTGTAGCCATGACCTACCTGCGTTCTCGATACCCCTTCTCGACGCCGATGTTTACTAGTGGGTTTAATATTTACATAACTATTTTAACTCGTGTTACGCTGAGGTACAGTACATGAATCGTTCAAAGACGATGGAGTCCTATCGCTCCTGCGATCGCCCGCGAGATTTCGTGTCGTCTTTTTTCTTCTGGTTCGGTCCCCAGTGGTGGTATCTGTTAACGGCGGACTCTTAAGCGAACACGAGAGCCCTTCCCCTATGAGGAGTTGCTGTTCTTTGCGGGTGGGCGTCTCGTTCTTGTCGATTTACTCAACACAAGTTTTTCAAATGACATTGGCTCGTTACTTCCTTGTTCGTAATTACACTTCCGAAACTGATTCAAGTGTCGGTGAATTGTTCCTTCGCCAGACTGTACCAGCCATGAGCGTCGGCAAAGACCGGGAGCTATTCAGGTTTCTTCAGGAACTGTCGGATCATGACCTGCTCTCCCGTCTGCAGCTGGCGGTTTCACGGTAACTTCTCTGTTGCTACTGGTGTCGCTTCAGTGGGTACTTGCACGCCGAGAACATGCCAGAGCCGAAGAAATCAGGCCATCAGGATAGAATGGGAGAGTAGCATCCACACAGGCGTTCACTTTGCTCTTACATTCCAATCATCTACGTTCCCGGAGAACACTCGGTGAACCAAGCACTACTGCCCACGGAAGAAAGCGTGAAAATAAAAATATTCTTAAACCTAGAAACGCAGTCTGGGCTGTGAAACTGAGCGTAGCGTGAGCCGTTTAAACAACCTAATCATCGTCACAGCGAAACCTTAATTTTCTTACATTTTTATTATACCTAGCTAATCGTGTACATTCCACTGATTGGCTTTTTACGTACTCAGCGAAAAGAGGAGGCAAGAACATCTTTTCTTATTTTAAAGTTAGCCTTGCGAGTGTTTTTTTTTTTTTTCAGCGACTACGCTAACTTATCTGCCAGAGTTTGCTTAAAACAAACCAGCCCAGGTTGCCTTTTTGAGAAAGGTCCGCAACTAAGACCCCCTAGAAAGACCTGGTATAATAAAGGTGCCCTGATAAGCTATAACTCTGTTCTTTTTCTTGACACCCCTGCAGCGTAGCAGGTACCGTCCCTGGAGACCTGGCCAAGAAGGAGGTCTAGTTTGACGGTTGCCACAGCGACTAATTTGATTAGGGAGGGAAGTCTGTGGCAGCCGGACGAAAAAGAAAAAAAAACTATTCCGGGGGAGGTCAGTTTCGGCTGCCCATAATTGATTAAATCGGAAGGGAGGCCCAGGCTTGAACGAGTGATGAGCGAAGCAGGATCTGAGGCGGCAAGTTTGGCGATACGAATTAGTTTGTTTGACCGTGCTTTGTGGCTCACTTGCCCAATATGTTCTGCCGTAATTCCTTTTGGAAGCTGAAAGGGACAGGAGGCAGACGAATAAGAAAATTTAGTTGATCGCTCAAATTACTCCGGTAAGGACACCAGATATGATGCATCCGAAAGGCGCCTGCCGAGTATCGGGTATCGTAATCGGAGTTATTGAAACGATCAACTAAAACTCCCTAATGACGAGTTCTCCGGTGCACGGACAACGGCAGAAGCTGCAAGGGCAGAGCACACCGCCGAACGTCCTGCCATTGCCTCATCGATGGAGAACTGTGTTATTATCCTCAGCTGTTTTATGTGAGGTAGTGTTACTGTGGGCAGCCTTCCCAGGGATTCTTATCTGTGACACAAAACATTTGGACTCCTACGCATCCTCCTTCTCCTTGCCGCGCGCATGCGCCGCTCGCAGGTTGCTACGTTCGTGTCCCGCCGACATGTCCAGATAACAAAGCCGTACTACGATGGCAGGAGCGCGTCGCTCCGACCGGTGTGTTCAGCGTCCCATTTCGCTCCTGCATCGAGAGTTGTCCCGAAGTGACAAAAAGTAACGTCACAAAAGCCAGAGTGTCATGTTGTCGGATGTCCCAATCCTGGTTATTGCTCGTAGAAGTTCCGGACAAAATGAAGGGGCAAACGCGAGTGTCGCTGTCGTCGCAGCGTCCCAACTGCTCGCTGCCAAAGCGTCCGTGTACTGTCTGGCTCGAGGGCCGCCCTGCAGCAGAACAGGCCTGTGCCACATCCACCGCCGCTGCTGTAACGCCGCCAGGATCGCGGGCGGCGACAGCGTGACACTTGTATGACGTCACCGGGCGGAAACCGAGGCAGCATCTTTTTGGACGCCGTAAACACAGCAGTCGGAGACGCGTTCCGGGCACCATAGCCGCAGTCCTGGATTGTCAGTGTCACCTAAACAGACACACGCGGGGCGCAGATCTGACATGAGTGCTGCGTCCGTGTTCCGCCGGTACTCGTGTTCAGTCAGCGCGGACGCGAAACCCATCCAAGCTTCTACAAAGTAATTGTGTTCAATTTGCCCAAGCTGGCCTTCTTGAGTTGACGGTGAAATATTACCGCTCTTCTTTCATTTTAATCCTAAAAGTTTTCATTTTTTTGCATTTTGGTTTTTGAGATATGCGAAACGAAAGGTACGAACAGATGTCCCCCAACTTAAACAAACGTCTAAAATTTCCGTTAATTTGCATCGTTTATTTATATCTTTTTTTTTACCACCATGCTTTTGTAACATTGTATGACATTTTCCTCTTGGTTTTATGAAATAAAACCGTCAGTTGTCAGTCAGCGCCCGTGTCGTCCAGTCTTTCTTCGTCCTTCTGAGTCGCGTTGTTTATATTATAAATTATATGACTCTGTAAATAAGTAAAATAAATATATAAAAAGATAGCTGCCGCAAACGGTAAAAATAACAAAAAGAAGCAGAAATGCACGGCAGAAGAAACCCATCACCCTACGTGATAATATGACTTAGTAAATAGATTCGCGCTGATCTTTGGAGAACTATTATGTTCAAACATAACAAATAATCAAGAGATGTAAGAACAAAACGCTCAAGTCACACAAAAAAGAAGAAAAAAAAAACGGCGTCAAGGTACTGAGATAAAAACGAACAACATTGTTTACCTCTGCGTTGTGCTACCGCCGCTTGAGTAGATTCCGTCGAACCACGCAAGATCACAATGGCGGAGTTTGCTAACGATAGACCGTGGTCCTAAGAGGGACGAAAAACCGGTAACGCGATCATAACTCCACCGATGTGTCGCTCAATAAGTAATGAAAAGCGATGAATTCATCCATCACCGAGGCGGTGAAGCAACAGCCAGTAAGAGAAAGAAGTGCGCGGAAAAAACCGAAGGAGCGCAAAAAAAAAAAAAAAAAAAAAAAACGTCGGAAAGGCGATAACCCCTGTAGCCTTCCTACAAATTGTTCCAGTTCGTTTTTTTTTTTATTATTTTTTTGTTCTTTCTAGTAAATTTACTTTTTTTATAGAAAACTTCTGTCGAAGAAAGCCTTGCCTTTCCCCAGGGGGTGGACAGAAAACTAGGGAGTAGAAAGTTCAGCGTTTCTAGTCGACTGACATTCTTTGATTGCAGTACATTTTTTTAATTAAGCTGCTTCCCTCGAGGCTTAAATTAAGCAATGATTGTTAAGTGAATCGACGGTGAGTGCTACAATCGAACTCACAAAATGTCGTGCAGCGATATATTGAGCCCAAGGCGCAAGAGCGTAGTTGCGCATAGCACACCTCCGTAAGACCAACGCGAAGATATTAAGACCCTCGGGCCCTAAGGGTATTTGAAATAAATAAATAAATCTAAATGTGCATAGTGCTCTGTTTGCGCGCGTATCATTGCGACGAAATCACTGTCCAAACGCAATGCGCCCGCTTAGGGCTGATCTTAATGCTGAGCATAACTTCTGAAGTTTAGTATAGGCCAGTTGCTCTCGGCCGGGGTGCGCGAACACCTCCTTATGATGCGGCCATATAATGTTTCTATTGAACATATAAAGTGCCGCAGCAGTGTTTGATAGTGCAAAAGTCAGGGTCGTTTACAAGCGTGTATCAGCACCTATCTACGCGCAGTAGAGTGTAAAAGAACTAAAGCCCGTTCTAACTAAACAACAAACATGCGCCGCTCGCGCTTTCAGTGTGTTATCACAACGATAAGAATGATTTTCATGGTGCTATTTTGTACTTGTAATTTTTCGTAGATTTTTATCAACCAATGAAATCATCTCACCTTGGCACCCCCGAGCAATGTGAAAGAGCGTAATGGCGCACAACCGAAACGTAATAAAACAATTTTAAATTTTTTTTCTCCCCAGAGGCCTCGCTCAAAATTGATAGCTGCAGACCTATGCGGAGAGCAAGTCGTCTGCTCCTTGCGCAAGAGTTGTGGGGACGTCAGACTGATTACGAGTCTGATTGGCTTTGATTGAAAGGATAGTGGATAGACCTCAATGCTAGATGCTATGAGGTCTACCCACTAGTTTTTCTCAATTAGCCGATAAGAGCTCTGCGTTCTGACAACCTCGCAACCCCCGTGCAAGAAGCAGACGAACTTGCGCTCTACATTGCTGGCGACGCTCTCTTTGGTCTTTGACGTGACTGTTTGGCGTTTCAAGAAAGTCTAGGCCTTCCGTCTCATGACGTTATAAAAAAAAAAATATATGTTAGAGTGTGGTGATTACACCGGAGGCGCATAAAGGTGCGCATCAGATGATCGCTAATCAGCGATCAACAAATGAGATATCAATCAGGAGGTCGAAGTGTTTGCACAGTACATCTTTCAAGTCCTCAGCTCACTACAGTTAATGCCTCGCACAATTGGTTTATTGCGATATTCATTATGATCACCCTTGTCAGAGGCAGTAGAATGCAGCACTCACACGCATGAGGTCGTCTGTTAGTTGCGACTTTAACGTTTTTTTTTTTTTTTTAATAACCAGGAAATATATCTGCCTTTCGTTGAAATACCAATCGCAGTCACAGAAGTTTGCAATTTTTATTGTACCATGCCAATTTATTCAGGATGTATATACATAAAGGACACCACGTGAGCGCTTTATAGTCCTGCGGCGTAATATTTTCGGACGCTGGCGGTGCGCGCCGTCGTTTTCCATTCTGCGTGTCTGCTGAAATAGGTCGGTGTCTTCATCGAAGCAACCTGCTAAGGCAGGGCATAATCAAATGACAATCCTGCGGACAAGCAGCAATTTCTTTCTTTAGCAACGTTCACTCCGTGCGCGCCCTCAGAATAACGGTTCTTGACTCCACTTGCGGACGGCTACCTATAGTCATCAATAGAATGACACCGGCAGGGCGGAGCTACAGTTGCCGCATCTCCAGAGCGAGCTTCTGACTTTCGACAACGCTTCGGCATCTGGTGTACCTCGAGCGCTCAGTCAAAGCACGGCGAGAGGTATGGAGCGCGTTGTGGAGGCCGAGCGTTCGAAAGTCACGCGCTGCCGTTCTCATTTTGTCAGTGACTATAGCTGAGCTCAGCTTTCAGTAACACACAGAAAGATTACATAATGGCTAAACTACAAAAAAAGAATGAATGAGTGGCTTGTGGATGGGGGTTGAATAAGGCCATCGCAAAGTTCTTCGGGGAAAAAATAAAGAGGAAGCTGAACCTTCGTAATTACGATTAAGATAAGTATAGACTGTCGATCCCAAGCGAGGCAGAAGTGTCAGGAGTCATTAGGCGGCCTTCCCCGGTAATGGGACCTGACCGAGAAAGAAACACTTCTGATCCCTCGGATAATGATTATATGTTTTTTTGCGTTCCTTAGCGAAGCAAATGTCGTGCTAATTATGTGCATAAGGTAATTGCTGCCTTCTTTGGGAGCTACGTCACCTAATAATAATAAAAAAAATTGATTAGAGTGCTGAAGAGAGTGATAAAATTGCCGTGAAGAACAAATACTACACCTTTCAAATAAGAAAGTGTTGATGTAAGCTTCCACATTTGATTAGCTTCAAAAGGGCAGCTGGTTCCTCATTCAAAATACATGTTCCCAACACCTAGCGGTGTTATTGTGAATGGACGTTCAGTGTCGTGTGCTTTCGTGCAACTGGCATTTTAGAATTCACGTCAAAAAATCATATATTGGAATAAAAATGCTGCCGTAAGAAAGCTCATATGAGAAGAGTCGAAGAGTGATATCTAAAGGATTTTTGTTTGCCAGATGATTTGATGTTTCTAGGTCATGTGTTACTTTCACCCACCCAAAATATACGCGATAGCCAAGAGGCGCTGAACATTACAACAATGAGCATTTATGACATTTATCGCAGATAGGTTTCTCTATATCACTACGTACCGCTTAATCTGAAACTACTGTACTCCCTTCATTGGGACAGTTTGTTATATGTATTTTTTACACATTTACATTCAAAACATTTGCTCACTCTAGTTCGATGTTATTATTGTCTTATACATTCCTTGCTTGTTTGTTTTTGTTTTTTATCTAGATTTGTTTTAGATACGATGCCTAAATCAATAGTGCGACAAAACAGTAAATTACGCTTCATTTTTTTAAAGCACCGCCAGAGACATGGACGTGAGCTTAAGGCTACAGAAGGCTCTGATTTTAAGTGCCAGAACGTTGAGTGGAAGCAGTTGCCGAAATCAACCGCAAGATTGTTCAATCTTGTTTAGGATTAAGCGTTTAAATGTAGATACACGCTCAAGCGTTGCCGGCAATAAAATCATGTTCCACCATCATTTTAACGTCATTTTCATCTAGATTTTGTGGAGAACAAGACCGTCATTCAAATTGGTAAGGCAATATTAAAAAAAAGACAAACCGGGAACAAGTAGAAACTTTTCTACCAAAGAAAACAAAATATTTTTTTTATAGTTTTATAGATCTGAACAATCATTGGCAGAACTGATTGTTCCCAAATGTAGGCTTCATTCTAAAATTAATAATAATGCAGGCTCAAAATAAAAGCTGCAAACAAAGTTTAAGCTTGACATATTTGAAAGCAACGATCGTTCCCTGTGGCATGAGCGAAGCGATATTATATTATTTAGAAGAAAAAAAAATTCCTACTCCATCTCCCTTTTGCGAAAAATGCACGCGCATCGCACTTAAAAATAGTATCATTATGCGGGTAGAAATTGAGAGAGAGGAGGAGAGGAGACGAGAGGGGACGTCAAAACGCCGAGCTTTGTTTGGACTTATTAGTGGGTAGACTCCAAGGGAGTTGCCTCATAGCCTCCTCTATACTCACAAATTCTGGCAGTTCGACGACGGAGCCATAGAGCGCTTGGTCCCAGATTTGGAGCGCGAGCATCTGGTAGCACGAAGCATCAAAGAGCCATTTCTCGGGGAACCTGGACGTCAGCGCACAGCTTTTGCAGTGGCGAAGACCCGAAACACGCCTGTTCACTTGGGAGAAGTGTGTTTCGGTGTCTCGCCGCCGTGAGGCGCCAGGCACGTGGCTCTCCTCTCACCCGTTGTCTGCCGCTCCACCTTTTTCATTTCGGCGGCCGCTTCTCGTGGCGATCTGCCAGGCTTTGTCAGTATATAGGAGGCAATGGTTGTCTTTATCTTTCCTCACCGTTCGGACGCGTTCAAACGACCAGAGCTAGGTATTCTGACGTCCCCGCACGCTCTTGTCTCTTTCTCTTCCTCAGGTTCACCCCGTATAGTTTTATTGCTTTCATATTCCTTTGTTCTAACATGACAGACGTCAGCACGCTCATTAAGCCCCGAGGAAAACGACGAAAACCGGATTAACTTCCCCGTTGTAAATAAAGTAAACGGCAGGTGTGGTCAATCGTACCACGTAGATTAACTTCCTTGAACACAATTCTTAATGTGAGCATGTGTGTGTGTCGGGGAGAAAAGGTAAGGGAGCGTGCTTGTATTCACTTCCCACGAATTCGGCGGGAAGAACTTTCAGCCGATATAAAGGCAAACTTTGTAGGAAGCGCGAGGAATTAATCGACGAGAGGAGTTTTGCTTACGTCAGTGGGTAGAATACGGTAGATGTCGCTGGAAGAAATATTAGCGCGCAAGTTTGGTGAGCCGTGTCGTAACGGCTGGGCTTATGCAAAGTTCAGCAACGACTCTGGGACAAGTACTAACGTTTCGTGGAATCGGAGCTTGCACTTCGCTGACTGTGGCGTTGTTCGGGAACGGGTCTTGCGTAAGATGCAAATGTAGCCGCAACACACACGCGCGAACCAATATAGAAAACAACACACTGCGGTATTAACGCCACCTGCCGCCCTGCTTCGCCACACCACATCCATTCCCTTTCAGCATCGTACCACGCCCGCTCACGCCGGCTCATTTATACGGGTGAGTCAGGGAGAAAACAATATGAAAATTAGGGTAAATCGTATAATTATGCCAGTGGTCCCCAGCAAGAATGTAATGAAGGAGGGGGAAAGGGTGTGGTAAACAAGCGAAAATACTATCATCACGGGTAAAGAAAAATATTTTTATACTGACGATCAGTGGAATGGCGCACATCTGGCACCACGCTGCTAAAAAAAAAAAAAAAGTTTTTTTTTATTTTTTATTTATTTTTTAATATAGAGGAAGGCATTAAGTCTAGGGTCGAAATCGAGAAATGCTGGCGGCTGCTGAAGCGCAGGTAGAAGGAAAACAACGTTCGGTAGGGGCAGAATGCTAGAGTCCCCTTGGGCGGTCGAAATTGAATTTGCAAATAAAAGGTGCGCTGCATTAACGAAGGCTATTTTCGCGTACATTTCTGGAACAGTAACGAGCGAGACTAAAAGTAAAACTAGCCACGATAAACAAAAAATATAAAAAATAAACAGCACAACAACAGAGCACGATCGAGTCTTTACATCGCCCAGAATACATATTAGGTGTAATTGAGTTTTAATCCTCATTGCGTTGTGGAGTCCGCTGAATAATGAGTGAAATTCCCACGCACGGAAGACACGGAATATGCAATTAACGCGTGGGAAGAAGACACAGGCTGGTTTTCTTCTCGTTGAATGTCTACTCATGTTGTGTCCAGCATTGCTTCTATGCGCGATGCTCGTCGAGAGTACACAACAGGCACTCGTGTTTTATCTTGGCGTTATTCAAGTTCCTTCTTTTTTTTTACGCATGCGTGATGGCAAACAGTTTTGCGAAAAATCAAACGAGATAGGAGTGCGAGCACTCTCTGCTATGGGCGATTCTGCCATATTGGAACCTGCAATCGCTCCCGTTTTTTCACCACCAAAAATACAGTCCCTAACCACCGTCATAATGTTTCTTTTTTATTATCATCGTTTAACTTATACGCGAATTTAATGTTTCGATTCGTAGTATACTCTAATGGGTATACATCTCAAGGACAGGATCAAACTTTTTCGAACGATATATCACCTACCGCATTGAGGCGTCACTAAAGTTTCTTCGTTTTTCGCAGGCGGTCAATATATTAGCCAGATATTTCATAAAACGTTTAATTAATGTATATTTCTGCAAATCACCTATAGGAACAGAATTCTTCGCACTTTTTTTTTAACGTCATTTATAAGTAGATTATTCGAAGGTCATTCAATGTCACCCGTTAAAGCGCTATAATTATTCGGTTCGTATCGTTCGATCTCAAAGTACCGCTGAAAATTACGCAGAATTCCTGAGGGTTGTCGGTGCGCCGTGTTGTGGTTATGTAATATACAAAGCCCGTTTCGTAAGCCCATTATCGAAAATTAGGAGACAGCTCTTAGCCCCTTTATTCCCCAAACCACGGCACGACACAGAACGGGTCCGCCTGTAAGGATACTCTGCCTCAAGAAGAGGTTCATGAAGGAAAAGCTTGCAGCCCCGCCTCGGGCCAAAACGAACGTTTTCCGTTTATTTTCCGTGAGAGCTGGCAGGTATATGTTAGACAACGCTGTTAGGTGGCTTTTGAAGATTAATTCGTTATCTGGCGTGTTAAAATGAGAAATATATGTATATGTATATATATATATATATATATATGGGTGATTTCATCTGAACTCAGGCACGGATTTAGGGTCGAATTTTTCATTTTTACAAAAAAAATATATGTTTTGGGGCAATTCCTATAATAAAAGAAGACGCAAACGGCAATGTCGTCAGATTTTTTGTTCTCAAGTTATGGACCGTTGAAGCGGTCAAGGTGGAAACTGACGTTTTTCCAGCTTATCGGAGGTGCCATATTTCACTTCATCCCTTTTCCATACTTTTTACGCTACATCGATATAACGTTTTGGAAACACTCTAGACATAGGCTTTTTCATGCTAATTAAGCGTCTAGGTCATAACATTTTTAATGATTTTTGTTTTATTTGTCAAACCACCTCTCTGCGGCGATATTTGACGTAGTTCAGCAAGCTGTGCTGTGTGACCTAATCAACATATTTTTATGATCTTTATATTACCGCAAAGCTCCAATTAAGTTCTTTCTTGTGATCATACTTTCAATATTTTGGGATGAGTATACAATGCGCTACATCTGCCTGAAAAACGAAAATTTCGAAAAACTAGCAAGTTTGGAGTTGAATTTCTAAAAAAAAAAAAACACTTTTTATTTATTTTATTTTTTATTCACAGTTAGTTGATATAGTAGTCTATCAGAAACAACCAACAGAAATTGTAATATATTGTTTGTATGGCCGCTATTAAGACTCGAATCTCGTGCTATGAGCGGTTTGAACGGGACTTCGCACAGGCGCTCTGCTGAGCAGAAATTTGGCCTATGTAAGTTTTTATATTTATCCTTAGCAGTTACCTCAATATCTAACCATAAACATTAATAAAATTTGGAGTAGTGTACTATATTTTTAAAAATATAAACATATATTTTTTTCGTCAAATTAAAAATTCGACCCTAAATCCGTGCCTGAGTTGAGATGAAATCACCCATATATATATATATATATATATATATATATATATATATATATATATAGATATATATATATATATATATATATAATATATATATATATATATATATATATATATATATATATATATATATATATATATATATATATATATATATATACTATATTACCTAAATGTAAATAAAAAATAAAATAAATAAAAGGTGTTTTTTTTTTAGAAACTCGACTTCAAACTTGCAAGGTTTTCTAAAGAAAGGCTTGCAAGTTTGAAGTTGATTTTCTAAAAAAAACCCACCTTTTATTTCCTTCATTTTTTATTTACAGTTAGGTAATATAGTAATCTGTCAGGACCTACCAACAGAAATTGTAATATATTGTTTGTACGGCCGCTATTAGGACTCGAATCTCGTGCTGTGAGAGTTTTGAACGGGACTTCGCATAGACGCTCAGCTGAGCAGAATTTTGACCTATGTAAGGTTTTCTATTTAATGTTAGTACTTACCTCAATATCTGAGCGTAAACGCCAGTGTAGCAACAATATTCATCCTAACAATATTTATTTACTTGGCACTGACGTGATTTGCAAGGTGTGTGAGCTTCGCCCTATGTATTGGCGGCGAAGATACGTAACATCTAGACTCCCGGACAAACTTAAGTCAAGAAGAAAAAGTCTAAGTAACCCGGCATGAATCACTGAAAATAGGAATGAAACCTAAACACATGACTAACACGTTTGAAGCCTTACACGCTACGAAATTCTCGTTATTTTACGAAAGAGTCCGAACGCGCACAAAATAAACCGTACTTCCTAAGCGTCAGTTACTATATCGTACATATGTATATGCACTGCATATCTGTTTGACATAAGAAAATATAACAATTACATGTCAAGTTCGGTATTTCAAACTCAGAGCCGAAAGCAAAAGGCCCCAGAGGAATTCTCAAGCGATCTGCATTCTCCCGTATTGGGAGGAAGTAAGCGCTGTGCCCGCACTTGGGGATACGGACTTTGAAGTAAATTTGTTTAAGTACACTGCTCCAAATTTTATTAATGTTTATGGTTGGATATTGAGGTAACTGCTAACGATAAATAGAAAACCTTACATAGGCCAAATTTCTGCTCAGCAGAGCGCCTGTGCGAAGTCCCGTTCAAAACGCTCAAAGCACGAGATTCGAGTTTTAATAGCGGCCATACAAACAATATATTACAATTTATGTTGGTAGTTTCTGATAGACTACTATATCAACTAACTGTGAATAAAAAATAAAATAAATAAAAAGTGGGGTTTTTTAGAAAATCGACTCCAAACTTGCTAGTTTTTCGAAATTTTCGTTTTTCAGGCAGATGTAGCGCATTATATACTTATCGCAAAATATTGAAAGTATAATGCAAAGAAAGAGCTTACTTGGAGCTTTACGGTGATATAAAGAGCATAAAAATATGTTGATTAGGTCACACAGCACAACTTGCTGAACTTCGTCAAATATCGTCGCAGAGAGGTGGTTTGACAAATAAAAAAAATCATTAAAAATGTTATAACCTAGACGCTTAATTGGCATGAAAAAGCCTATGTCTAGAGTGTTCCCAAAAAGTTATATTTATGTAGCGTAAAAAAGTATGGAAAAGGGATGGAATGAAATATGGCACCTCCGATAAGCTGGAAAAACGTCAGTTTCCACCTTGACCGCTTCAACAGTCCATAACTTGAGAACAAAAAATCCTACGACATTGCCGTTTGCGTCTTCTTTTATTATAGGAATTGCCCCAAAACGTATATTTTTTTCGTCAAAATTAAAAATTCGACCCTAAACCCGTGCCTGAGTTGAGATGAAATCACCCATATATATATATATATATATATATATATATATATATATATATATATATATATAAGGCCGAAAACGCACTTGAGACTGTTGTTGCGAACGCACCAGCCGGACCCTGTATTTCTCGGCGGCCACCCGGTCACCGTGACGCTCCCGCCCTCGGTGGAGGCACCTACTTGCTTAGAAGACGACGCCGGTGGACACCCTGCCGGACAGAGGAGCCAGATCGCCGAGACTGCTCCTTAACCGCGCTATAATCTGCGCAAGACTTACAGCGCGGCTCTCTGCTCCCAACAGGATTGACGGTCTCCACCTAGAACACCACAAGCTCCTTCTGTTTTGAGTGAGATACCTGTTAACTTTTCACCACATTTTTTAGAAATTAGGAAGTTAGCGGACAAAAGGATACGCCACGAGTCACATGCGGCATACCTTGAGACTTGCCTCGACGCGCGCATTGCTCCCAGGGGTTTACAAATTTTGTTTCCACCTAGTATGACAAATCTCTCCGAAAGCGATTTAAAAAATAACGGAATGCGGTGCTTACTAATGCTTCTCTAGATTTAGTAAAAATAGTTAAAAATCAAAGTCAGACAACTTCGACGAATGTTCAAAGGGTTGAAAGTAATTTGCTTCGCGCCAACGAACTAGTCACCGCAGGAAACTGCAGTATTAAAATCACTAAAACGTGGGATCATCAGGGAGGTAAAGAATAATAACCTAGCTAGGGATAATGTTAAATATCCCCCGACGACAGGTGAGTGGACGGGAGACTGTAGAATAACTCTCTTGATCGTAGCAACATAGTTAATTTATCCAGTGTAGAGCTAACCCACGACGAAGAGTCACTCCTCTCAAGGGGTCATAACTTCTGCACGACCACAGGCCAGTACGACGATTTCACGCTCCTCTAGGATCTCGATAATTTCGCACGAAGCCTTCGTCTTCAGGAATTCTTCTTTGAAAAGCCTCACCAAAGCCTATTTTATCTGCCTTCGACATCGTCCGGCTGGACTCCCTGTCCCAACATAGATAATCATCTAGAGCTTTATATACAGGCGGTCCAAAAGGACATTGTGCCAGCTTATAGAAATCAGCAACCACATCACTATAACCTCTCGCTTCCCGAACGCAAGGCGCTCAAGAATCTAGGTAACAGAAAATATATTATAATCAAACCAGCTGACAAGGGGGGTGCCATAGTTATACTCGACATCTCTGATTACATAAAAGAAGGCTATAGACAACTAAACGATGCCAAATTCTACCGTCATCTAAACAACGACCCAACTAGTCAGCATGCCAAGCTTAAACACCAGCGACTTATCCAGCAAGAGAAACAAGGTGAAATTACCGACAAAACTTACGGGGGCTAACTGCTAAACACGCCGTACCTGGGCGACTTCTATAGGTTACCTAAAATCCACAAAAAAGGGAGTCCCGGCCGCCCTATTATATCGGGCTCAGGAACGCTCACCGAGCCAATTTCTAGTTTCGTTGATAACCTCATCAGGCACATTCCGCCTACCTTTCCGTCGTACATTCGGGACACGACTTAGTTTCTCAAAGAAATTTCTAAAATTAAAATTACCAAGGATATTTTTCTAGTGACAATAGATGTATATGTTCACCAATATTTCCCATAAAGACGGCATAGAGGCGTACGTGAGGGCATATGAAGCCCACAGGAGAGATGACTTCCCGGGGGGCCAAGTTCTGGCTGCTCTTTCGAGCCTGGTTCTTGAGGCTAAATAGTTTTGAATTTGACGGCAAATTTTTCTTCAAACTAGAGGTACCGCAATGGGCACGAAAATGGCCCCGAACTTTGCAAATATATTTATAGGTGACCTAGAATCAACGTTTCTCGCACCCTGCCCGCTCCAACCGATGTTCTACAGAAGGTATATTGATGACATATTTCTTATTTGGTCACAAGCCGAAAATGAGCTTCTCCACTTTATCACAGATTTGAAGTCCGCGCACTCTTCCATTCGCTTCACACGCAGTTACTCGAAAACTGACATTAATTTTTTAGACGTTAGAGTAATAATTAAGAACATAACTCTCGCCGCTCAACTGTATCGAAAGCCCACGGACAGCGGGAAATACTTGCACTTCGGCAGTTGTCATCCTCGACCTTGCCGAACCAGTATTTCG
Organism: Ixodes persulcatus; assembly: GCA_013358835.2. Lineage (NCBI taxonomy): Eukaryota > Metazoa > Arthropoda > Arachnida > Ixodida > Ixodidae > Ixodes > Ixodes persulcatus. The sequence goes on from JABSTQ010000956.1 coordinate 126,543, forward strand.
TACAGCCAGACTCACAGGTTTAAACGTGTATGTTCTAACAACGATGATTTTGACTCCAACGCTAATAAACTACGCGAGGTATAGTGTATAGACGCTCGCCCAACATTAAGGATTCCTTAGTTAGGTCCAAGATAACTGCCACTGACAGCACTGGGAGGAGTCGGCCATGCGGAAAGTCGGGATGAGGGGTCTGCCCACACGTAACACCGAGCAACTCCATAGAAAGTACAAACTCCAACTTCACCTACAAGATTTATGGCAACTTGAATTGCAACACCAGTAATGAAGTATAACTTTTACAGTGCAGCACATGCGGCGCGCAGTACGTGGGCCAGACAGAGGCACCTTTCCGATTGCGGTTTAATGATCCCAGATCGCATGCAAAATCAAACCCCACATTTCCCGTTTCAAAACATGTTAGCGATCCAAAACATTCATTCGATAAGCTCCAAATTACATTTTTACAGTCTGGTTTCAAAAGTAACCAAGGTCGCGAACAAAAAGAATCGTACCTTATTCACAAGTTCACAACCGGGATCAATAAACATCCCTGCATTACGTCTTCCATTCACGCGGTGAACATACACGATGCTCTGTATTTGCGTGAGCGTACACATTCCACAGGCTTTAGGCCATCCACGATTTATTTGATATAGAGGTCGTTCTAATAATATTTTTAACGGAAAAGGCAGCTAGTAACGTGTTTTCCCGAATGCATCTTTTTCCCTGATTTTTTCGCGCAATAGGCGCCTGCAGTTTAGTGGCTGCCTCTCCGTTTTTGTTCAATCAGATTTTCCAGTGTTGTGCATCTTTTTTTTAGGTTTACGCTGGGGGCTTAACCTTCGGGCTAGGCCCCAAATAGTCGGGTTAGGCCCCAAATAATTGAAAAGTAGACAAATCCAATATTAGGAAAACCACGCGTCGCAACAAAAAAAAAAAAAAAACTTGTGTCGTTTTGGTCCTGGGCCAGGGACCCATTTAGAACAATTCTTAAGGTTTGGGATAATTAAGTTGTTAATTATGTTACTGTAATCAACTTTTTTAATATTGTATTTAAGGGCATGGTTTCGAATAGAAAATTGCAGAGCATCATCGAAAAACACCAAATCAATAACCTGAAGGACGATAGAAAGCACGCGCGGCACTTTACGGATTTCTAAAAAACCGCGCAACTTCGACGGGTTTACAAGTTTCGGTTTGCAATCGGAGCGCTTCTCGGCACCGACGGCACCGCGCCACGTGGACAAATAGTGCAACCAACCTCTGCTGCGCTGTCCTCGCGCAACGCAACAGAGGCTGGTTGCACTATTTCCCCGCGGGAAGCGGTGCCGCCGGGGCCGAGAAGCGCTCCAATTGCAAACCGAAACTTAAAAACCCGTCGAAGTTGCGCGGTTTTTCAGAAAGCACGTAAAATGCCGCGCGCGCCTTCAGTCGTTCTGCCAACTTATTAATTTAGAGTTTTTCGATGATGCTCAGCAAGTTACTAATTGAAACCAATCCCTTAAACGCAATATTAAAACAGTTAATTACGCAGAGATAATGAACGATCTAATTATCCAGCACTTTAATAATTTTCCTAAATAGGCCCCTGGCCCAGGACCAAAACAATACAAGCCTTGTTTTGTTGCTACGCGCAGCTTTCGCAATATCGAATTTGTCCACTTTTCGTGAAACATCCTGCTTATATATATAGAATGGATAGATAGATAGATTTCTTTTTTCTACACAATTATTATGTGCAGACACTACTCAGGGAGCTCCGGTGACGTCAATGTTTCCCACATGATTGTTTATAGATTATCCCTCCATCTCCCGTGATTTTACAGAAAAAAAAAAAACTCTTTCTTGCAGTAACGAAAAAAAAATGCAAGTGCGAGAGGTGTTGCGAGATGAAAACTCTTGACGTCATGGCACCAAAAATGTGACAAAACAGCAGCGTGATAAGCGGTTTTTTCCGCTTCCAAGTTTCCGTTTTGTTTTCTTCCTTTTAAAAAGTTTCATGACACGATTAATATTACTCAAAGATTGTAACCGCATAAAAGCGCATTGTGTGTATTTATATTTTTACGTTTGAGAGCGCATTTAAAGTTGAAAGAAAAAGAGGGAATACAATTCTAACTACGCTGTAAATAATCTTGCTGGTGGTTGCGATTTTTTTTTTTTTTTTTTGTAGGGTGAGCTACACTGGCCGTGGTTGAGCAGTTTCGCGTGGCTTCCGGAGAGCCGTGCTGCGCATGCGCGAGGAGCAGTGACGTCACACGCCGCACAGCTGGCGCGCCGGAGCCGCCGCCGCGCGCGCCTCGCCGGTCTGTGCATTCCGGAGGAGTGACGTCATAGCCGCGGCAGACGCACTGGCGCCGCCGCCTGCCCAGCTGCGCGCCTCCGTTGCGCAGTAGCCAAGTCTGACGCTGCACCGGCAGCCGCTTGATAGCGCCTCTCATTTTACCGTTCGTGTGTCATTGAAGCAGCAGTAAGCATGATAATCAAACTAATCCTAGACAGCCAGGAAAGCTAAGAATATAGCTGGACCTAAGCTCACACTAGGTATATCCGGCATAGCCGTGCTAATCCACTGCAACTTTTATTTTGTCGATTACTTTGGCCGTTCATTCGCTCAATCCGAAACTACACTCCGTTTCATTCCAATTCGTACCGCGACCGGTGCTACAATTCAACTCTAGCCGATCGAGTAGCGGCAAAGGTGCATCGTCACGGCTCTCGTCGCCATTGCGCATTTTCTATCACAGACTCAAGCCAATCACGCACAGTGAATTCACCTTGCCCTGCGCTCTTTTTCTTCTGCGAGGACGGGAGGAATCGTATGTTTGTCGTTTTAGACTTAGGCCAGGTGGCGCAAGCTATCGGCCGTTACAAAGGGTTACAAAGGGCATTCATCCATCCAACCGTGACTGCTTCGGCCGGTGATTGCAAAGGCACGGAGACGATCACGCACCATGTCGACGAGCTTTCAGCGCCGCTTGATTGGCGTGTCGTCGGATCGTAGCGGACAAACAACGCGAACCTTATAATGCGTTCTTCGCTCGCAGCGGACTTTGTTTTAGTTCTCTCGCGGCAACGCTGATTCTACCCGAGTTTTTTTTTTTTTTTTTATCGTTGCTGCGTGTACCTGGGCAATATGAAAGCTATAAACTCCAGTTACAAAGCCCGCGTCCATAGCGCTTCCCCCGGCAGAGCTATCGGCGACGTGCACGACCAAAAAAAAGTGTCGCTGCGATCGACCTTCCATGATTCACTAAACGCTCACTATGACGTCTTCGGTAGGATTATTTTTGCTCTCATTAAGGGAAATGAGAGCAAAGTCAGACTCTCGCGACTCTAATCGTGTCGCTTTCAAAACGTGATTACTAGACTTTCATTGTGCTTGTTATACGGTCCGTCGAACTTGACGCTCCCTACTAATAATCTTGTTGTTAGTGACGTCGGGGATACGAACAACGAGAGGGAGCCACCAAAGTACCTCGTCGCCAGTAGTCCCCATTCCCCGTGGCACGTTAAGGCTTTTGTTTGTTTATATGTTTATTTAGTGGTACTCTGAGCCCAGAGGCACCGATGCAGCGAGGAGTTTTAGCACTCAGTACGACAGAAAACAAAATATACATACTGGACCTGTGTTTTGACCACATGCACGAGACTTTAGCGACACAACCAGCAATAATGCGAAAAATTCAACACAAAATCGTGCAAGCACGACCACGATGCTCACGACTCGACATTGAATCACAAAAAGTTAATACGCTCAGACATGTAAAACAGCTAAAAATAAACACGGTATAACGTATACCCTGTACTATAGGACGCTATGCGGGCAATGACATTATTTTCAAATTGGCTTAGAGAGTCTGTTTTAACTATATCACTAAGAATAGAGTTCCAATCATCTATGATTTTTAGAAATTATGAATATTTAAATGTGTCTAAGCGTGTCATTAAGGGTGTGATTTGATCTCGATGGCTGCTTCGGACTCGGAGGATTGAACAAAAGGTTATGTATTCGTTGACGTTTTATGACGAGCTGACGCCGATTGTTTTATTCACTTTTTTTGTTTCAGCTTACACGTGTACTCGGGCAAACTGAGACTTCGTAAGATTACATCTTAATTTTTAGGCAAGCTGAAACTTTAATTGGCAATTGTCCGAATATTAAAAAAAAAAAGACAAATTCACGTACGTCTCTGATTTTCATTCGTACCAAACATAAGGAAACAACAATAACCCCAACACGACGCAAAGCAAATCTAGAGCGACCTATCTGACCGTCGTTTTCGACCCACTTCGTCACGCTAGCGAGAAGGAGGTCATTGGAGTTGAGCGAGTCAATATTAAACGAGCCACTAGAGCGTGTCAAATAATTGGGAGGCAATTTTCTTGAATGTTTAGTGGCTTGCGCGGACGTCCCAGGGACATCACTAGAGCGTAAAAGCTGTCTTTTCGGTGGAAGTGGTATTTCCTCTAATTGGTGACCTCCCACCATCGTATGAAGTATCTCGAGTGAGGGAATCAACCTCCAATTATCCTAGGTCGCACTTCAGAGAAACGCCAACTTTGCTTAATCTTGGCAATTTTTTGGGAGGCCTAACTCGAGCCTAGTAGGATTTTTTTTTCAAGGTTGGCGTCAGAGTAATTTTATTTAGCGTTTCTACGGCTCTTCTCTAGCTCTCCACGTAATCGCCAAAGTTTCATACTTGAGCCAAAGATTTTCTCGTATGAACCGGAGAACCAACAGTTAAGCCTTAATGTTCGGCTATCTATTCTCAAAACTGCCACATTAGAACCGAACAAAAAATAAGTGAAGCCTAACTTTGGGACTTGTCTGCCGAATAAGAGACGAGACACCCGACTCTGGTCAAAGAAAGTCATTTTGGCTTAATCCTTGGCTTCTTCGAACTTCGGAATTCTTAATGCCTCGTCAAATAAATTGCGCTACTTGAGATTCTTTCCGAGTAAAATTTACACTGGACACTCGTATTCTTCTTATGGACTGAACAAGGAACAACATATGAGGTTAGGCTAAAGTTTGCCATGACGAAACATGAATAACAGAAAACGTGTGATACAGCGCGTCACCAGAGCGAACTGAGAGGACCAAGGCTAAAATAAGAAGCTTGAAAAGGTCAATATTTTCCATGAAGGTAAAAGCTTTTCTCTTGGTTTTGGTCATCCTTAGAGGCGTGTCCCTCCACATTTCTGGCTTCGCATCTGATGGCCTCATGTCGCTTCCAGAAGCCTCCTACCTCCATGATATTTCCAGTTATTTTCAGACGTGCACACCGTTGTCTGTCGCAGCAACGATCATCAAGTTTTTTTTGTTTTTTTTTTTAAATAGGGGGTTTAAACAAATTGTACTTTTTTAGTTATAGTGCGGGAATTCTTACTAGTTGTACAACTGTAAAACAGTCCTCACGTTATGCCCGCTTTTGTAACTCTATATCTAGATATTCCTAGATAAAAAAGGTACGATAGTTTGCATAGATATAAGTATAACGAGCATTCATCTTCCTTGAAGTATGGTGACATACCCTTATGTTTTTTTGTTTTGTCTTTTTTGGGGGTAAATGCGACTAGTGCAGTACTACAAGCATTACGCAGAAACGTCGAGTCTTCTGCCAACAAACAAACAAACAAGAATGTCTTCTAAAAAAGAAAAGCTCAAAGAAAATGAGTCACTTAGAAAAAAAAAAGCAGAGCGATGCCAAATCCGTTGTTATATTTATCCTGATCTGGTGAATGCTATAACAAACCAGGAAGACGTGCCCTTTAAATTGATCTTAAGGGAACCCGGATGTAGCAACTACGTCACATCATCTACCCCATAGTCAAAATTTGACCAGAGCGAAGACAATAATTCGCCATACATTGCGCGACATATGTAGGCAAAACGCACGTAGCGCATGTCAGGTATATACGCAAATTTTATCATTTGTTTTTCAACATTAAATCGTAGGAGTAATAAAACGAAAACAAAAAAGTGCCTAAGTTCTTTTTGCGATAACTGCCTCCAAAATATCCTGTAGACGTATCTAAGCTATACGATTTGAGCACTCACGTATAATCTCATAGAGCAACTAAATAATACGAGAAGCCGCCATTGGATATGGCCATTCATCTTCCCTTTGAAAAACGGCTTCCCGGAAGGTCACCTGAAGCCTTCTTTTTTCATCGGTCAGGCAGCGCCCTTCCTGAGCGTCGTAAATTACAAAGAAGAACACGCAGAAACACAAACAAAAGAAAAAACGGTAACACAACATTGCTGAGGGAATTCTGTTTCAGAAATGAGACCCCGGAGCCATAGAATCGGAAGCAGCGGAAAGTGGTAGGAATTTGTCACGGATCCCCAAAAGACCGAGCCGGCATGACGTCTGCAATTCTGTGTTATTGCGAGACTCGCTCTATTACGGGCCTCAGGGCCGTGGCTTCAATTTATTTCAAAATTGAAAAAAGTGAGGTGTTAGGTGTTTGAGGCGTTTTCGTGCGTACGCTCAATCTGCGCCATTACGTGATTAGCCGTCTTTTTTTTTTTTTGTCCGTGTGTGTGTGTGTGTGTGCAATGAACTCCCGGAAGCTCAGATAAAGAATTACAGGGGGGTGGTGTAAACACGAACTAATTTACCTGTGTCTCAGCTCTACTAGTTTTTACAATAAAAAAACGTGCAAGACTGCATACGCTATCGACCATGTCTGCTCTCTTTCATGGGCGCCGCGATGTTTTTTTATGCTGAAGCCATGACACAGAAGCAGGGCTGGGATTTTTGCAAGACTCCGTGATTTTTTTAGAAACCTTCGCACATGTCGTAGTGCATGAACGTCAGAAATGTATAGTTACGAAGCTCCAAGAACGACACCAATTCCAAAAATATTGTAAAATGAAAAAAAAAAATCGTTTTGTGCGCCGCCTCTTTTTTTCTCAAAAGCCTGCTTTTGAGAGGATTTTTTTTTCTCTTTTTATTTTTATCGCTGGGGGCTAGGAATTGGGAAACTGCTCTATAGACCAGTGTCCGAAATCCTAACCCCCAGCGATAAAATTGGAAAATATTATCAAACCCAGGCTCTTGTGAAGAGTGGGACTTTGCGTAAAACAAGACTTTTGCTTTTTACTGCCCTTTTGGCATTTCTGCGGTTTCTGGAGCTTCGTGACTTTGCGTTTCCGACGTTCTTGCACTACGTTATGTGCGAATGTTTCTAAAAATTGTGAGCCGTTCCACTATGGGAAGGTGGTTAACCAGCGAAGCTGTAGAGCACCACCACACATGATTCACCAAGAGACACAAACAAGCGCTTCACCAAATGTGTATTTACAGTATATATACGTCATTTTGAAACGGCAATGATGATTGCTCTGTGATCACTATGATATACACTATTGGGTTCTATTACAAATTTGGTAAGAATATTTGCTAAAGTTAAATTTATACATATAATGCTTTACATATATAAAAGCCGCTGCTTATATATATGTAAAGTGACAGCTTTTATATTTGTAAAGCAGTGACGTCAACAATACTCGAGTGGGAGAAGTCCCATTGTTCTCGGATGTGTCTCCCTTATCGCACGTTTCGACTCATTTACTTATCAAAATGCATATCGAGGTGACGGGGCGTATATGCATCACCATACAATAGAGCGCTTTCACATGCAATTTGGTTCCTGCACACGGATACCAAAAATACACGGAACCCTAGCAATATACATAAAAAAAACGAAGTCTTGCAAAAATCGCTGCACCCTACAGCATCATGGCGTCAGCATCAAGAAACATGGCGGCGGCCATGGAACAGGGCAGGCACTGGTCTATAGCAACTGCCAGCTTAAGAAACGGAGGTTATTATGTTCAGGCATTGTGCCTCGTCATTTGATCTTCGGTGTCCTCATGTGCTGATGCCTCAATCACATTGTCTCCGAAGCGACAAGACACTCCGGACTGGCCACACTTCGAGTTTATTGAAAGTGTCCCGAGGAAGTTCCTGAGATCGCCTAATTATGGCGATCTCAGAAACCAGGAAAAACCGGTGACCTGTGGGACCCCAAACCGCTGTTTTTAATTCCGAAGTATGTACCAACTCGCCCAAGCCTCAACTTTACCACTGGGACCTCGAACGGTCCCCCAGGGCACCGTTTTGGGTCCCCTCCTTTCTCTTATTTACATTAATTATCTTCCCCCTTCTATTTCCTGCAACATCTGCCTATTTACCGAAGATTGTGCTGTGAATCGTAATATTACTAATATAAGTGACCAGGTATCACTTCAAAATGATCTTAGTAGTGTTCAAACACGGTGGATTTGTGGTAAATGTCATTAAACATTAGTAAGTGTACATTAGTTTCCTTTCATCGGTGCTCTAACCCACTAACCTACAACTATTCTATCAATGAAACCATAATTTAATCAGCACAAAGTTATAAATACTTAGGCGTGCACTTCTCTAGCAACCTATCTTGGGCACTACATGTTAACCAAGTCATCTCTGAGTCTAACCGATCACTCGGCCAAATAAAACGTCACCTCAAATTCGCACCATTAAACTTAAGACATGCCGCCTATAAAACACTAGTTCGCCTAAAGCTAGAGTACACTGCCGCTATATGAGACCCATTCCAAAATGACCTGTCATCAATTAGCAGCAATTCAAAATCGTGCAGTCAGGATCATTTTTTCTTGCTATTCGGATGAAATGCGTGTCACCGGCATAAAGGAACGTGCTCGGCTAGATAACCTATCACTTCGCCCAAAGTATTTTACACTAACACTCTTTCACAAATTCCCTTACGATTTCCAGCCAAATTCAGCGTACATCGAGCCATCTGCACGAACTCTTTATCGTACCGATCATCCACTTAACGTGATACGCACCAAAACTAAAACAGTGACCTCGTCTGCTTCATTTTTTCCCCGCGCAGCGAAAGAATGGAATTACCTTTCCTACAGCATCGTTTCCATATCTTATCCTCTTGATTTCATAAAAAAAATTGAGCGAAGTCATCGTCACCGCTGCCTCATAGTTGAAAAAAAGGGAAGGGAAAGAAAAAAGAGGAAAAGTTCCGTCACAATGTTTTGCTCTTGAATGGTTTTAGTTTAACCATGCATACGCTCTTTCGTCATTTTATCCCTCATGTTCTCGTTTCCTTTACTAAGGGCCGGTTGCACCAACGTCGCTTACCTTAACCCAAAGCGGCTCTTTCCGAAGTCGGCTTAGCGCCCTAAACCGAGCTCGGATAAGCGCGGGTTTAAATTCCGGTTGCACCAACGTTAACCCGGCTTTACAGACGCGCCCCTAGCTAAACGCTGGATTTGCCTAGGGAATGTAGGGACAAACAGAGGGAACTAGGGAACGCTCAGGGGGACGAATACGATTGGCGGAGAGGAATCTCGTGATGTAAACAAAAAACCTGCTGTGTAGCCGTCGTCGGCGTCTGCTCTTCGCTGTATTTCTTCGGTGAGTAACGAATTAAAGGTCTCCAAATTCAATCATTTTTTTCGCTCAACTTTCAAAAACAGGAGTCAACGCTTTAAATAAACACGAATGCTTTTTACAACTGTGATTGTGCGTTTAATATCGGTTGATAACACAATATTTTGACAGTGACAGTAGTTTTCGTGCTCACATTTTGAGATAAAGGAGCTATCGGGGGCCCCAAATCTCACCGAACGCGAGAAGGACGCTCTACTCGCTACATCGCTGAAGACAAAACATCATCGAGAATAAGTAGGCAGGTAAGATGACTACTAAAATCAAGTCATGCCTGAGACCGATGAAGTTCAAAACAGTGACGTACTCGCCACGGCAGCTGCGAAAATACCCGGAAATCGTCGAATAGAAGTCGTCGAGTTGTCGTCGCCACGAATAGAAGTCGTCGTCGCCACGAATGAAAGATATAAAGCAAAATATTCCGAAAAAGCGCGATCACGAGAAAAATTACGGTTATGGAACGATACAGTTTTCTGAAGCCAAGATTCTACTGGCGAGACAAGGAAAATTCACTGAAGATTGTCTCGAAACTCAGAAAACGAAAACAATTGACTTTTCGCTGTTTTATAATCTAAAAGCGCCGCAATCTGATGCAAACGGCAGAAGTGTCGACGATCAGCTGATCGCCGAGATCATGTACTGCCACTATTCAACGCGCTGATCGGATTGAAGGATATGCGTTGCAAGTAGAAATAAACAAGCTGGTAAATAACAATACGTTACAGTTAGGCGAAAATCAGTAAGGTATACCATACGAATAAGCTCGTTGATAGAATAACCAACGGGAATACAGACGTGAGCCCCACAGCTCCGTACGTATCTCGGTTAGGGCTAACACGCACTGAGAGTGGAGAGCCAGCTTGAAAACAGAAGTCGATAAACACTTCACGCGACAATATTTTGCATCCTTGTCACAATCGAAGGTCATTCTGTCGAAACTCTCACGTTGTTGTAGCCTAAAACACTTTGTACAACCAATTTTGTCCACCGCGTCGACCGCCACAAACCAGCCACAAACCAGCCGCCATGTTTTAAATCCAGGATTAAGAAACAACCAACAGCAAAGCGCCCAATGTTGAGCGCTTACGATAAGCGTAGTTTAGTGCTAGGTTTAGCGATAAGCGATTTTGGTGCAACCGAACGAAACCGAAACTTAGCTTTGGTGCCCGGCTAAGCTCCGCTTTGCGCTATGCGGCGTTGGTGCAACCGGCCCTAAGTCTACAAACGCGAGTGTTAAAGCCTGCTGTGATAGCCTTTCTAAGGATGTATTGAAGGTCAATTAAAATAAATAAATAAATAAATAAATACCTTTGCTGGCTCTAAGCATCATACAAATACCTAAATCATGACGATACGTGGCTGATTTCTCTCTTAAAAAAAGGAATAAGAAATCGCAACACACCGAAGTCATCTCCGGCGATGGAAGGCACATGCTCCCAAACCAAGACCACTGTCAGCCAATAGAAAGCGAAAGCGAACACCCTAATAAGAATCGGACGCACCGTAAAGCTCAGTATTTATTGGCAATATCAGCCGCATCAGCAATCAAACCAAGTTCACGCGCTATTATTAGAGTGCTTCGTGGTGCCTGGGCATTAATATGACCAAGTACGATTACTGTGGCATGCATCGCTCGTGTACCCCTAGTCGTTAAGACAGAAACGCCTCAGCGGTAACTGATGCGACCACGACTTGCATATACATTTATTTGCTTGCTTTAAAACAAAATAATGCAATATGTCTTTGCCGAATTGTAATTACCTGTCATCAAACGCCCATCGAGCAAAGTAAAAGGAAAAGCGAGAATGATTATTTCTTCAATTGCCGCACAAAATTCGCAAACTTTTGACTTCTTTCGATTTTGACACAATTTTCGGGATCAATACAGAAAACACTTTCAACAGTATAACGCTATTTAATTTGTTAAAAGTACACAAAGCATAAAACACTAGACATAAAAAGTTTCAGCTCTAAAACTTAAATTTAATGCGACTTAAAATTCGCCGAAAAAAGCCTCACTATGTGAGATTTGCTCAAAAGCCTAGTTTGCCATTTTATTTCGCTTGAAAGATATGCTCATACAAGTTAACTTTAACTAAATGTGGCAGTGAAGTATGCGTGCATTAAACGTAAAAACTTTGATGGTGTAGAGTGCTACAATATTTATTCCTCCGGCCTTCGAAGTTGTCTCATCACGCAGTTGGGAAAATCGTCCTTTCAACCTTCTCTCGAATGCAATTTTTCATACGAATACAAGGGAGTATCTTGCAAAAGTAAGGTCTGTCCCGTTGTGTGGACAGGTACACTACCTTATATAAGACGTCACTTGAAAACAAATAAATAGACATGACACCACCATGACACCTCAGACAAAAAGGGCAGCGCACATAAGGTGATTATTTGGAATCGCTCAAAGCAGCAACAGAAGCCGGATAGAGTGTCAATATCTTCGCTCCGCAGAGGAACCCTAAAACGCACATACAAAAAGAGGAAAACAAATAGATAACGGAATGTCCATCAAAGTGATTCCCCCTTCACGTGCGTTAAGACGCAGCGAGGGCAATGCACCTAAAGAACAATCCCGTCCTCTGCGTGACGGTATTGCGTTCGGATGTGGGCTCTGCATTGCTCCATCAGCATCGGCTCTGATCCCGAAAATTGCTGCTCCTTCGAGAAAAACGTCGGTCGTTGATCGGCGTTTCTCTGTCAGGACTCCGTGTCTAGAGTAAGGCAAATATGGGAGAAACAAACAAATAAAAACTATCAAAGAATCTGGAGAACCGAGTGCGGGAAATTGTTCCCGCACTCGGTTTTTGCGCAATCTCCTGAGATATGCATCGATCGGTCCTGGAGGTAAATTATCTTTTTTTTTTGTCATCTTTTCTTCGATTCGCTTGTCCCAATTCTCGGCTGGAATTGCCCGAGGTTCTCTGCAGTAATACGAGAGAAATAATCTGTATTCCCGAAGAGATTTCTTTTGTGTGTGTCTTTTGTGAAAATAGACATAAGGAAGGTTGAGAAAAGTCTAGAAAACACGAAATTGAAATCTCGTTTGGTATGAGGATCGGTGCACCCTGTTTGCCTGAATAACTAAGCTGCGACCCAGTCAGTTCTCCATGCACAAGCACTCCTGTGAAACCGCGGCATAGAGAAACGCAAGACTCAGGGGTTGTGACTAACCTAGCATAGCCTAGCCTAACCTAACCTAACCTAAACTAAACTAACCCAACTTAATTTAACCTAACGTAACCTAAATTAACACCACCTACACTCTGAGAAATCCCGAGCGTCCACTTTGCCGCAGAGCGCTTGGCAGAGCCAATCATTGAAACCTGTCGTGCTCAGTGTCACAGAGCTCCCTAATTATGTCTAAAGACTCTAAACGTATGTTCAGTGTCGTCATTGGATGAGCTCCCTTGGCAGAGTGCGGCGATCGGCTTTCCCGTGTGCTGTGCGGGAAGGTGGATGCTTCAGATTTCTTAGAGTATAAAATAATCAAGGCCCGTGCGCAGATTGGAGACGAGTGCTGCGTCAGGCTGCGCGTCATGTCCAGTAGTCATTGTGTCGAAGGACGCTCGGCGGTGGGCTAGGGTCAACGTCACTAGGTTACCCTAGTCGTGGAACTCCCGTGGAGGTGGGTACCCCCCCCCCCCCTCCCCCCTTACTTCCTTCAGTCTGCCTCCCGTCGTTTGAAGCGTCATCTAACTTTTCGTTTCAAAACGGTGTGTTACATAGATTCCGGTGAAATGCCATCTAGACGCTCTGCTCTAGACACTGTGATTGGAAACGTACGTATTTCATAGAATACGCAGTAGTTACCATAGCAGCCGTCCTCCTTCTCGCTCCCCCCTCCCCCCCCCCCCCCCCCCCAAACGGTGGCGCTTCCCCACGGCTCGCCACCAGAAGGGTGGCGAGCCGGAGTCGAACACGGTAAATATCAATTTTAATACTGTATGCACAGGAGCATGCATACCTATAAAATACATTACATGCAGCGCTCGAACACCGAGAGAGATTTGTTTTTCCGGAACACAATTTTTCTCAAATATTTATATTTACCCAGCTCAAAGCGCTTGCCTTACAACTACTGCCTACCTCTGCCCTGGAAAGCCGTGCATGTTTTTAATGTCCACTTGTTTGATTTGAAAACTTCCACGCGTATGAATAAGCTAGACTAGAGATTCCAGAAAGTTCACACAATCGACAACGCACCATATTTTCTTACAGACCTATTTTTTTATTATCAGCGGCTCCCCTTTTGACAGCTATTATTAAAAACAGAGAGGTTTGGGGAAAGCCTGTCAGACTAAATCAATTTACATGCCAAAAGTGTAATACTAGAAGATTCCTTTTCACCAGTGGCGAGATTAAACAGAAGCATCGCAGCGGTCGCAGCATCAAATAATTGACGAAAGTCTGTCGTAACATTGGGGTAAAAATACTTCGATGGAGCTCTACCATAAAGTATTGCTCGCTCAAAAGACATAATAAGCGCAGTATAAAAAACTTTTAAAATATGGCACCTGTATTTCGATCATACGCTCATATCATCACATGCTAGCATGTTTTCAGAAACTCATCCGAAGCCCACTTTCAATCTCGGCCATCGATCCTCACGCAAGCTGCCTCGTCGTCGCCGCCGTCCACTGCCAATACTCACGCTCAACTACAGCCTTCTCGTTTTTTTTTTTTTTTTTTAAGCGTTGCTTTATTATTATTTTTTACTCATAATTTTGCAATATTGACGCTTCCACTCTGTATGGGTTTGCCTGATCCGTCTTTTAAAGTCCAGATTCATAAAGTTGGGACGCCAAAGCATTTCCTTTTCTGCCGTAAAACCAATCCATACAATACGAGAAGGATGCACGGACGGGGGCGATGGAGAGTGTGTGGGACGGGGGAGGGAGGGATTTATCACGTGTTGACACGCGCATAACTTGACTGTGACGCCGGTATCGCAACTTGTCAATGTAGACGAAAAGCGACAAGTGTAAATGTGGAAAGGGCTACGTTACTCTCTTCACGATTTTACTTTACCCATCCTTATCGGAAGCCATGCCATGCCAGACGTGCGAGCGAAATCTGAGTTACCTTGCGCTAGAATGCAAATCTGTAGTAGTACTTCAAAATCGGCTGATGCCTGTACCCAAGAAAACTCGCTATCGTAATAATTTATCAATATTTTCTGATAACCGTGATTTCACCCACTTCGTCGTCAGAGGTAGCCACCCAAACGTTTTGGGTTTATGTTACATGTATATGCAACAAACGCACGCGCGCGCGCGCACGCACGCAAGCACGCATGCCGCAGAGAGAGGCTTGAGCGAGTCGGGGATCCACTGACGATGACCTAATGCGCAGGCTTTTGTTTTTAAGTGGCACTGTACCGCCTCCTTTGTTCCACAGGCGCCGCTTTGCGCGCAGTAAGAAGTACAATATTAGAGATCGCCTTGACCATAAGGCATCGACTTGTACAGATGAGCTACCCTACGGTTCCAATGGGACTGGAAAAACAAAGAAGAAAGCAAAGAGACACATTTCGAAGGAAAAAGAAAAGTAGTAAACGAGACCCGGTGAAATTTTGAGCGACTTTCGCGAACCATTTGGTCGTAGCAAGTGGAGTGGACATAGGCATGTGGGCACATTTGAGTTCGGAAGAAGGGTCCACTCTCCTCTCCGGATCTCTCGCGGCTTCGTATATATATATGACGTCGAGAATAAAATAAAGAAAAAGATATAAAATAATAAAACTAAAAGGAAGCCCACGTGCGGTCTGTTTGGCAACGCGGAATCCTTTTGAAGCACCCGTGCAGGATAAGAACCGTCCATTTGGATGGCACTACTCTGAATTTCAAAGTCGAGAAGTGCAAGCCGGAATTGTTGACTGAGCGGTAGAAGGCTACTGGAAAAATAATGCTTCTGCGAGACACTAATGTATCGAAGGATCAATGGTTACGCTGTGGGGCTACCTTGACTCTAAATAAAGCGGCTAATGTGTCAATAAAGCGCCCAACAGAATGTGCCGTGAACAGTGCTAAAGCTGTATCTTGTACTACCTTAGAACTCCCGAAGTATCAAGTATAAAGCTTCTAACAAAGAATTCACAACGTCGGTTATTCGGAGATTAAAAACAGAATGATACAAGAAGACAAGGAGGTGTGAAGTATAAAAACGACGAGGTACCGAAATAGCTAAAGCTACATATTCCTGTAGTTACAAAAATATTGCCATGACTGAATTTGACACGATACTGTTGCTACACTAAATATTACGGACTCGACAAGTTGAGACGAAGGATCGCACCACCGGGTGTAAATATGCAAAAAATAAGCAATTTAAATCAAAAGGATCCGCGCAGAGTGAAAAGCGTTAGTTCGGAGCATTTTGGGAAACGTTTTGCTCCGGTGGCTCCGTCTATAATTTTACATTTTGGAACATTTGTACTTTCCTCACTGTCCAAGGCAACGGCGGGGAAGTGTAGGCTTCGGAAAAAAAGGCTTTGGCACTTAAGGAGGGATACCACCTTAAAATTGCAATTTTCGAAAGAAAAAACTATATTTTTCTATTTTTATGTATTCTGGTTCCACAACTAATAGTGTATACTCCTGCAAATGTTTATTGCAATATCTTAAGTATTTAGAAAGAAATAAAATTTTTTTGGTAAGCCGACGATGCAAAATCATGTCTTTGAAGTGTGTAACTTCTATTTCCTATTTTCAAACTGCTGTACCTTTGCACCCGGATGTCCTAGAACAATGAACATACTCTCGTTGGAAAGGGAATTTTTTCACAATTTCAGTACATAAAAGATATTTGTTTAAAAGTAAACTTTGGGCAAGACCACCAGTAGAAGTCCAGCTTCCACGTAGAAGAGGCTATGCATTTGGACAAGAATCGAAAAGCCCGCCCTGATTGAACACAAAACTGACTAAAACCAGCATTCGTTTCTAGAAAGTCACGTGGGTTTGTCTGCTTTGTATTTCGATGATGCTTGTCCTGCTCATTCTTGCTGATGTTGGTTCGTGTATTGCAAGCATGCCGAATTCCTCACTCGTTTCACAATCATTGTCCACATGCAAAAACAAAATGACACTCGAAGAAAGCGTTTTAAGCTTGGACTCACTCAGCGAAGCCATGCAGGAGATTGGGATTAAGCAGAAGGCACCACCTATGCTCTTGGTGCCTTTTAGTTGCTACCACCACCACTAAAATCAAATGCAGCGGTGTGGAAACTTCAAACAGGTTTTTATGAACAAAATGTAAGGGCGCAAACGAGCTGGTGTACATTGCACATAGTTGAAAAAACCCCGAGACTGCGGGTAAACGACACGACACTAAAAAGTCTCTAACACAGCTGAAATTTTTATTTTCCGAAACCTGGTTATATAGGCACTTCGATACAAAAGAAAAAAAAAAGAGAGAGGGTGAGAACACCAAAGAATGCCACTTTCCACTAACGTATCCTCTGACTAAACAACAAGGACAACGGACTCTGCGTCATGCACTTCTCTTATCTTTGACCTTTCGCTTCCCGACCACCAAAACACTGGTACCCAAGCCAGTAAAACAAAAAAAAAAAAAAACAATCTGTCGTTTTTTTTACCCGGAATACTATACAGACATAAACCTTGAAGGTCAGAACTTCTCACAGTTTAAGAAAACGCCGAAGTTCGTTGTCCAACCCAAACGACGGCTTATTAACTGCGTTCCCGTGACCTAATATTGTTAATGACTCTTTTATCAAGCGCTTATGGTCATCTTTTTCCCGCAACTCTACTGAAGTTGAATGCCACAACGGTACACAGTTCCTACATTCGATCAGATGTTTTGACACTTCGGAGTACGGATCTTTTTTCTTTATACAACGTTTGTGTTCCGTCAACCGCTCATTTATACACCGTTTAGTTTGTCCAATATAACAAAGGCCACAATCAAAGGGTATTTTGTAAATTACACCCGACGAACATTCCACATCCTTTTCTCTGTGTTTTATCGCGCAACCTGAAACAGTCGAGGCAAAAGGGGTCAAACGGCTCAATCTATAATCTGTAGAGAAGGCAGTGCCAACATTAAACCTGCTGGCTAGCGCCTTGATGTTGTGAGAAATTTTATGAAAATATGGAAGGACTACTCGCTTTGAAGGTCTAGGATTTTTCTGAGTTGACTTCTTGGGAAATATCATATACACCAACTGCTTTAAAATATGTTCCTCAGGATATCCAGCAACCTCGAAACGTTCTGTCAGACGACGAAGAGAAGAGCCAATAAAATGTGAGCATGACTTCTGTACTGCTGAATTGACGAGATTCCGAATTATCCCCAGTTTGACATGTTTAGAATGGCAGCTATTGAAAGGAAGAAGAGGTTTTGCAACGAGCTTTCCGTACTCCCAACAAAGGCCTGAACTAGTCCTAAGTTGAAGATCAAGATATTGTAAACTGTCGTCTTTCGGTCTCTCTAGCGAAAACTTTAATTCGGGCGCTGCTTCGTACACTACCCTCTCCAAAGAATCCGCTAAGGAACCATCTGTAGAACAAATCAAAATATCGTCTACGTACCTCCTCACCAGAATTTCCTTAGGTGATCTATGTTTAAAAGACTCTAAAAGACGCAGATCTAAGTCTCTTAGATAAATATCAGAAAGCGCTGGGGCTACCGCCGATCCAATACACACACCCTGTTGCTGGATGTATCTTTGACCGTTATGTTGCACCACCGTAGAACCTAGGTACACTTCTAAAATCCTAAGAACATCCTGAACAGATACCCCCGACTGCGACTGGAAACTGACCAAATGTTCTTCCAAAAAGCTGCTTACCCTAGCCAATAAGGTCTTAGGTTCTAAAGAATAGTACAGATCTTTTATGTCAAGTGAAAAGATCCTGCACCTCTTTCCGTGGAAAGGTTGCAAGTCAGCCACTAAATCATCAGAGCACCGCAGCGACAACGGGGATCTTGTATCCAAGATCGTGAGAGTCTTCTGAAGGAATGAGGACACTATTTTCTGCCATGTGCCATTCTCGTTAATGACTACTCTGAGAGGAAGATCCACCTTATGATCTTTAAGGAAAACTTTAATGGCAAACGTGTCTTTAGAAACATTATTAATTCTGGTGGTCAAAGCGGCAAGATCGGCGTCCTTACAAACCCTCACAATTTCCCTTTTAGACTTTTTCAGACAACCGTCAAAAGGTCGAAATAACCCCGCCATAGCTTCGTCTGATTTCCTTCGGAACTCCAACATTGGTAACACTGAAAACACACCCGACTTATCGGTTTCTAAGAGTACTACTTCTTTCTCATCTAACTCCTTCTTGACTGATACAATCTTGCTGAAGTCCCTACGGTCGCTTTTGTACGAATCGTCAATCAGATACGACACCTTTTTTAGAGAAGACGCCATCAATGCAGTTTTTTTCCGCCGGGTCAGAGACGGCGCTTGACACAGTGTGAATCGCAGATACAATATCTATCCGAGACGGTTTTATATTTACACAAAATTTAGGGCCGTTAGCAAGAATGCGTTCCGTCGGTTTTGATAGTTGAACATCACACGGGTTGACGACCTTCTTTAGCACAGACAATGCGGTAGACAAAACCGGATTCGACCTCCTCCGGGAATATATTCTAAGTCTTAAAGTTCTAAATGCTACGTCGTAGTCCATCTTCTTTAGCGCAAGCCACTGTGTGCACATCGATGAAGTGCGAAAGTTCCCACCTAGGAGACCTTCAGAAGACTCCCACCTTCAGAAGACTCTCACGATCTTGGATACAAGATCCCCGTTGTCGCTGCGGTGCTCTGATGATTTAGTGGCTGACTTGCAACCTTTCCACGGAAAGAGGTGCAGAATCTTTTCACTTGACATAAAAGATCTGTACTATTCTTTAGAACCTAAGACCTTATTGGCTAGGGTAAGCAGCTTTTTGGAAGAACATTTGGTCAGTTTCCAGTCGCAGTCGGGGGTATCTGTTCAGAATGTTCTTAGGATTTTAGAAGTGTACCTAGGTTCTACGGTGGTGCAACATAACGGTCAAAGATACATCCAGCAACAGGGTGTGTGTATTGGATCGGCGGTAGCCCCAGCGCTTTCTGATATTTATCTAAGAGACTTAGATCTGCGTCTTTTAGAGTCTTTTAAACATAGATCACCTAAGGAAATTCTGGTGAGGAGGTACGTAGACGATATTTTGATTTGTTCTACAGATGGTTCCTTAGCGGATTCTTTGGAGAGGGTAGTGTACGAAGCAGCGCCCGAATTAAAGTTTTCGCTAGAGAGACCGAAAGACGACAGTTTACAATATCTTGATCTTCAACTTAGGACTAGTTCAGGCCTTTGTTGGGAGTACGGAAAGCTCGTTGCAAAACCTCTTCTTCCTTTCAATAGCTGCCATTCTAAACATGTCAAACTGGGGATAATTCGGAATCTCGTCAATTCAGCAGTACAGAAGTCATGCTCACATTTTATTGGCTCTTCTCTTCGTCGTCTGACAGAACGTTTCGAGGTTGCTGGATATCCTGAGGAACATATTTTAAAGCAGTTGGTGTATATGATATTTCCCAAGAAGTCAACTCAGAAAAATCCTAGACCTTCAAAGCGAGTAGTCCTTCCATATTTTCATAAAATTTCTCACAACATCAAGGCGCTAGCCAGCAGGTTTAATGTTGGCACTGCCTTCTCTACAGATTATAGATTGAGCCGTTTGACCCCTTTTGCCTCGACTGTTTCAGGTTGCGCGATAAAACACAGAGAAAAGGATGTGGAATGTTCGTCGGGTGTAATTTACAAAATACCCTTTGATTGTGGCCTTTGTTATATTGGACAAACTAAACGGTGTATAAATGAGCGGTTGACGGAACACAAACGTTGCATAAAGAAAAAAGATCCGTACTCCGAAGTGTCAAAACATCTGATCGAATGTAGGAACTGTGTACCGTTGTGGCATTCAACTTCAGTAGAGTTGCGGGAAAAAGATGACCATAAGCGCTTGATAAAAGAGTCATTAACAATATTAGGTCACGGGAAAGCAGTTAATAAGCCGTCGTTTGGGTTGGACAACGAACTTCGGCGTTTTCTTAAACTGTGAGAAGTTCTGACCTTCAAGGTTTATGTCTGTATAGTATTCCGGGTAAAAAAAACGACAGATTGTTTTTTTTTTTTTTTTTCTTGGGGTACCAGTGTTTTGGTGGTCGGGAAGCGAAAGGTCAAAGATAAGAGAAGTGCATGACGCAGAGTCCGTTGTCCTTGTTGTTTAGTCAGAGGATACGTTAGTGGAAAGTGGCATTCTTTGGTGTTCTCACCCTCTCTCTTTTTTTTTTTTTCTTTTGTATCGAAGTGCCTATATAACCAGGTTTCGGAAAATAAAAATTTCAGCTGTGTTAGAGACTTTTTAGTGTCGTGTCGTTTACCCGCAGTCTCGGGGTTTTTTCAACCATGTGCAGGTTTTTATCTGTTTCACTTTTGTGCAGCAACTTTCGTTTTAGAAAATCTATAATTTCAATGAATCGCTGAATGTATTCTTTGCTGTGGATGTTTCTGAAATGCGAGTTAATGAGGAATGCGGCTAGATATAAATTTTCCAGTTTAATTGAAGTTCTTATTGTCAAAAATAAGAGTTTTAATGAGGAGAAACTGCCCCATAATATGGAATGCTTGTCAAATTGATATTTTGCATAAAAAAACACAGATTTTAATGAAAAAATAGATAGCCGCACCCACCATATGTTCTAGGTAAGGCTGAAGCTTAGAAATACTCAATATTCTGCAGCAATTTTATATGATACATTTCCTTGCCAGTGAGGCGACTTACATCAATAGCTGTGTACTTCCTCCTGTAGCTTATTTTTGAATTGTCCTACGGAGATAAAATTTCATAGAGTGCATTAAGGCAGCGAGGCGAATAGTCCCTCCAAAGTTCATCAATATTGAGCGATTGGTTGAAAAGTCGACACTTCAAGGTGGTGTCACCCCTTAAACATTTCCGAAACAAAAATTACAGAAAGATCCATTGGTGGATTCTTTGGGAATGCGTTAGCACGACCCTTGAAAACGTCACACACGTCCCCCTTTGGGAAACGCTAACGCTGATCCTTTCACATTTTTCCAATGGCTTTCTCTTTTGTTTCCCCTATTTATTGCTGCCTCTTTTTGGCCTCGTTGCGGGGTCAGTGTAAGCGTTTCCCAAAGAGGGACGTTTGTGGCGTTTCCCAAGGGGTTAGCAGATTCCCCAAGAATCCGCCAATGAATCTTCCTGTAATTTTTTCACCCCTTTTTTGTTGTCTGCTGTCAGTGTACGTCGACGCCCGTGGATACGCTCATTCATATCACTCGTGGAAAGAACCACATCCATATCACTCGTGGAAGGAATCGCATTCATACCACTCGTGGGGTGAAACGCATCCTTATCGCCCGTGGAGTGAACTGCATCCATCGTTTTAACTACATACACACACATCACAGCCCACGCACCACTACTAAGGAAACCTAGAGCTAAGAACAACCGGCGACGACAGAGCGGCAACTGCGCACGCCCGCGTTCTACCGCGCTACGGCTCAACAACTCCTAGATAACAAAGCCGTACTGTTGAATGCGATGGCGTCATGAGAGAAGGCCAACGCTGGGCACAGATTGTACACGATTATCGCGTCAACGTTAGGCTCAAACTTGACTCGAAGCCGAGCGCTGACGCAGCACTTGTTTCCAATCTGTGTCCAGCATTGGCCTTCTCTGATTAAGCCATCTCATTCAACACTTCGGCTTTGTTATTTAGGAGGTGTTGAGCGGCGCCCCCCCCCCCCCTTTTCTGGCTCTAAGCCAGCTGTGCGCGTGACTTTGCCGAAACCGAAAGGGCTCGTTTTGACGAAAGCCTGGCAGTGTCTGTCAGTTTGTCAGCCGCGGGGAGAGAGAAAGAGGTTGACTCGTGCTGACGTCAGCGCTTTGGACAAATAGGAGCGTTGCACGCGACAACTGACAAACAAAAGACACCGCCGGGTTTTTGTCAAGACGCGCGTTCTAATGCTAACGCATTCAAACAAAATTGAACGTGTTAATTTCACGCCCGTGCCCGTGGCACTGAACCTATAAAATAATACATTGAACCAGAGTCATTAGAAATACATTCAGTGACTGCTTGACGTTGAGGTAGCATAAAGTTCAACTGAAGTAGAGGTAACGTAAAGTTCAAGCGGAAGCTAAATGAACATTTATGAATCCACGTGGTCTAGTTTCCTCTGATTGGTGACAATGGGTTGCGAACAATATACGTTCTCAGGCATTCACGAACATGAAACGAGAAGACGTTTACGTGTACTCATATATATTCCTTCCTTCGCAGACACATTTCTTGTTAGTGAGCAAAAGAAAGAACAGTACAGCGATTACATCGCAGCTCGTGCCTGCAGTCCCTTTCACTCCATTCTGCAACACAAGTTAACAAAGCTTGAAGCCGTACAAAATAATAAACAAAAATCAAGACACGTCAAGCCGGTGCACCCGCAAATTACCAGTAAAAAATAAAACAGGAAAAATAAGATCGACTAAACCCTAGGGATCCGCCACGGCAATTTATTTAAGCGCGCTCTTTGAACTTGACAAGACCGCGGCGAAAAACAGCAATGCCCTAAAATGACCTATTAGGCGTAATGTTGCGCAGGCCTGACCATGGAAATCGCCCTCGTTCCAAGCACAAGAACAGGAAAGGAAGTCTTCCTATTCAAACCCGGACAATTACGCCATTGTTAAGGATGTCGTGACGTATTATGTACGCAGCCAGACGTTGTTTCTTTCCGTCAATTAGGGCTTCAAAAGGCTAGCGTAAAGTCGCAGTCACAATACTAAGAAGTCATACAATAGACAGGCCGCAGACACAGTCTAAAACGTGTTTCTTGTTTGACGGTCCTGTAACATTGGAAGATTGTTTGCGCATGTTTGAAGCGTACGTAGCTGACCGTCGAAATTGGATATGAACCATTCAACATTCAGGATTCAGCGTTCGGCTAAGATTTGGGTAATCGTTGACTGAACACTAGTCTAAGTCGACCACTGACGCGACCCTCATGTCAAACAAGCGTACCGCGTTGCCCTCCCTTGGGTGACACTGAAAGTTCAGCAATACGGCTTTGTGATTTAGAAGGTGTTGGTGTACACTCCGCGACGCTTTAAACGCCACAAGCGATCCCCGACTTTCTCTGTTTTAAAGTCCAGGAGCGGAGAGGAATGGAAAGGGCAAGAAAAAAAGGAGCAGAAGCAGGTGGTGTACAAGGAGCGCGCAGAACGAGGAGGACTGGAAAAAAAGAAAGAGCGCATTCTCTCTTTTGGTAACCCACACGATTCAGCGCAAAGGCCTTGTAACCGGGTGGCTTTGAAAGAAAGCACGAGCAGCGGCACAGAAAGGCTGTGGTGTGACGAATTTTTTTTTCTATAGGAAACCTTTCCCAAGACACCACCTGAACTAAGAGCACCACCTACCCCAGACACTAAACGACTATCATCCTGGCCTAGACACCACCCGAACTAAGAGCACGAACCACCCTGTAAAACTACCGCATTTAAGCGCGTTTGGAAGAATGACCAAAAATGCAGCCAATATTGCAGCTTGTATTATTGGATTATGTTTTGGGGACACAATTAAAAGTACAATAACTTGTTTACAACCTAGAATTCGAGACGCCCCCCCCCCCCCCTTTTTTTTTTCTCGGTATCATAAGACAGTCATCCTCTCTATTATAGTAATGAAATGTGGACAATTGGGGTCTTAACCTAAGTGATACATTTTAATGCCCACCAGCGCCGAAAAGTACCGAAGTCGTGTCCGCGCTAACAGCAAGTGTTGTGCGGTGTACGTACAGTGTGATCCACTCTTAATGAGAACTCCGGAGTGTGTGGTCGGCTGCCGTCGTTCTCGGAAGCTTGGCACAGACGATGTGAGAGGTGGAGGCAAGGCCGCTTCTGATGTGAACCCGCCTCCAAAATAGCAATCAAAAACAAATAATAATAATAAAAAACTTCTTTAAACTTTTTGTTTAACATTTTGCATTTTGAAAGTGAATTTCTACCCAAGAACACTCATCTGAAATATATACCTACTTAAAAACAATATTTAGCTTCCTGCTCCTTCACAACAAAAATAACGTTAGTTAAAATATAATCACCGGCCCACAAACTTCAATCATCATGTCTATATATATATATATATATATACTGTAAACGAAAAAATTTTCGCGAGGACCTAATTTTCGCGAATTTCGCGAATCACCTACAATTCGCGAAAAACACGTCCCGCGAACAATTCAGGCAATATGTGAACGCTACGGAAGCTACACTCGATTCGCGAAAATTAGTTACCCGCGAATAATTTCAAATTTTCAGCTTTGGCCCGATCCGCGAAAATTTGAGCCCGCGAAAATTGAGTCGTTTACAGTATATACATATATATATAGCTTCTGGACTGGGCTTCTAAAGAGTCATCCCTGGGCTCCAAATTGATAGAAATGAAGGTGTCGTACGTTTTTATTTTATTTTATTAGTTGTAGGCTTATCGGTGGGAAAGAAGCGCCAAGACTCGCCATTGCTGGAAGTCTCAAATTATATTAGAGGGGGGGGGGGGGGGGGAGGGGGAGCGCAGAGTAACGATTTTCAATTTATGGACCCCTGTACCATTTTGGGTAGTGCCGGTAAATGGGGAGCACGGCAAGGTTTGCTCGCCGATCGAAGAAACGAAATGCGAGACAAAGAATCCGTTTAGACGATATGCAAAACACTTCCGTGCGCGAGCTTCACTTTTCTTTCAACATAAAGAAAGCACCCACCCATACAAGCACATGCAAAAAGGATAAGGCAATTTTCTATGTTTACTTTCTTTCGAATATTTTATTTATTTTTTATTGTAAATCAAGGTGTCCTCGGCGCCATCAGTGCCGCAGTTTAAATTTCAAGTGATTTCGGAAGGCGGGTTCACTCGAGCTCTAAAAATCTTATCGGAGCTTGCGCGCAGTGGAAAATTTATGCGAATGTCGAATGACTCATTAGGTAATCTGAAGAAGACGAAAAAATCAAAGCAAAAGGATATTGCACCAGTGAGAGATCCAATTTCATGTCCCTTGATAGGCATCTTTATATGCAAACGAGAGACCACTTAAAAAAAAATTGCATCGAGCAACAATACTACGTCGGCCTGGCTTTAGCGACATCGCTTAAAACGCACTGCTACACTCAGTGCTCTGACTTTGCCTTCAGATACGCATTACAAGAACCATCGAATACCGTCTCTGTTGTTGTTTTTTTGTGTAGATTTTAGGAATGTAAATAAACGTAAATGTGAAAACGACGGAACACCATATGTGCCGCTTTCAGCGTTGCTTGATTGTCCCCTCGGCTCTTATCGTCGGCTTCGCTCGGACTAAAGGTGAAACGAAGTATATTTCACCATACCAGCCTTGTTCCCACCACCCATCCCACGGAAGTCTATTGCAAACCCCACTTTCTCTGAGCTCTCAAGGTTGATTTCGAGGCAAGGTGGGTCACTCGAGTTTGTACGAACTGAGAGCTAAACACCCCTTTCTTGAGTTTACGTAAAAATGCAGCCTCTTGTCAAATGTTTTATTAAACGTAAATGCTCCCCCTTGTCAACTCGATCTTTTCCCGCTCCTCTATGCTACCTGCTGTCACGGGACTCCTTTTCTCGCTGAACCACTTTTTAAGTCGAGCTGAAACACAGTTCTTCCGATGAAGCGGCAAACCGTTGAAGTGCACCATAGCTCTTTTATGACGCAAGTTAAGTGCGTATGCCACTAATATCATAAAACTATCAGTTATCGCAACACAGAGCCGCGCGAAAAAAAAAAAAAATAGGAACTCCACAAAACTACGAGTGCTTCTAGCGGTGCATTGGAAGGAAACCTAATTTACGAGTCAAAAGCGAGGCGCTGCCCTTTCTAGTTAGCGTCAGACTCCCGAGCACGGTCGTTTACAGCAAAGAAACCAATACCAGCCCTTACCAGCCCTAGTCGGTACTCTTCTTTTTTTCTACCACACCAATCATCGCGTCATGGAAGAAAATATTAATCGAAAAAGCCGTTACATTTTCCAAATGGACGCAGTGCGCTTAGCCTCAAGAACATTCATCGCTAGCTTTAAACAAACTTCGAAGTTTGAGTACATTATTACTTGACACCGGCGACCGCGCTTTGGGCATGTGTCCCTTTTTTACACTTTTGTGAACTCGAATTTACGGGGGAACGCAACAATTATAGTAAGTTATAGAATTAAAGATGCAACGATTTATTCCGGAAGGTATTTACAAATTTTCGGGAATGAATTTTATGCTCGCTAATTAAGTTATCAATGCGGATTCAGCTGTCCTCAAGGCTTTTAACGAGGCGCTACAATTTGGCTGTAATACGAATGGCTGCGTTTTCGTAATTCACGTGGCAGCACACTGCGCACATAACTACGATCTTGTCACTTTAAACGCTGTGCTTAAAAACAGAAATACAGCGGGTAAAAAAAAAAAG
Source organism: Ixodes persulcatus (assembly GCA_013358835.2). NCBI lineage: Eukaryota > Metazoa > Arthropoda > Arachnida > Ixodida > Ixodidae > Ixodes > Ixodes persulcatus. Next base: position 153,535 of record JABSTQ010000956.1, read on the forward strand.
AAAAAGTCACTGCAATGTTACCGCTTACCGAACAGTAAGAACCAAAAGGCAAATAAATAAGCCACGCTAATAAATAAGCGCCAGACAGTAAGCAACGCTCAACACTTTCTCTTCAAAACATTTTTGGCGAATACCATCGCCGTATCGGAGCTGCGAGTAATTGATGCCTCTTTCCCGCCTGATATCCAAAATAATTAAACTTACTTTTTTGCTTAGCGTAAACAAAATCTGGAACATAACAGGCAGATTTAAACCAAAGAAAAAAATAATACATATTATAATCGAAGTACTCTCGAAAGTTTGTTTATTTATGTCTAGACATCGTCGCCTTCGTGTGATGTTTGAAGTGAGCAACCTCCAAGTTTACTTGGCTTACAAAGAACACGAGCCACAAAAAGTAAGAAAAAACACGCAGCTACATTTATCAGAACTCTTCCTTTTTCAAGGCGCTAAGTGGCCATGGTAAGAAAAAAAAAAGCGCAAAAGTATTTCTGGTCTCGCAGATAAAACTTTTGCACTCTCCGAGCAAGCTCTCTCGTCCTCAGCCTCTATTTTCACTTGGGAGTTGGAAGCGGATCTCAATAACACTCAAGCCACATAGATCGGGCTCTCATCGAGAAGAGTGCTTCGAAACTTTTAACGAAAAAAAAGGCAAAAAGACAACAACTCGAAATGAACCCAAAGACGGCAGTAATGGGAAGTTTGAAGAAGTGCCATTGGCGCGTCTCGGTGGAAACATATTTTACGATCGTGTTGTTTATCACGTTGCTCTTACATCACGTCGCCTTCCTCAAGGTAACAAATTGCAGCTAAAAAAACAAGGACAAATAGGAATTACTGCCAATTGCAGGAAACAAAATGTACACACATCTTAGATATATTTTTGTCGTCGTGGCGTAGGCTCCCGCCTTCCTGGGGCACTGCGGATCTCTTGAGTCGAAATAAATATATTTATAACGACTGTAATAACTTACGCGCATGTGAGACAAAACGTAGTAGTCAACTTGTGCTTTATGAACTCGAAATCTGCCGGGTTTTCGAACGCCTTGTTTTAATAAATTCTGCCTATCTTTACTATTCCAGCTTTTTTTTTTATGTATCTGAAGCCTCTTTTTATTTTTTGTATTTTGATCAAGATACGACAAATAGACCAGACTCACCGACAACCTGAGAAAGGCAGGGTATGACATAATTGGTTTTAATGCTTCTGGCTTTGGGATTTGTTCTCGGGCGTTCTTAAGGGCAAGTGCTACAATTTCATTTGCAGCAGAGCGCTAAAAAGATGTGCGAGCCCCGACATGATCTGAGGCTTCTTAAGCCATCAGTGGCTATTAGCGACGAGAGGTTCCGGTGGCGCCCTCGGGAGGTTTCCGCTCCCGACGTCACGACCAGGATTAGCCTCGCGCGATTGGCAGGATTTGCCTCTGCCTCACCGTGATTGGCAGAATTTGACTCGCCGTGAACCGGCGATTGGGCAGGCATTATCCGTGTCCAGAAAGCTGTGGTTTGACCAATCGCGGACGTCGACCGCAGTGACGCTTTTGGTGGCGCACGTCACTAATAGTCGTCTGTCGCTAAAAACGACGCGCCACTCTGGAAAATAAACGAAATGCTAACAAAATATTTTAAACAAATGCATAAGGAGACGAACGTATTGTGTATTCATTTAATAATTTTATCTTTCTAGTCTATGTGATACGTTAGATATGATATAAATAGACAAACACTATAACATAAAAAAGCACGTGCGCGAACACGCAGGTACTAACACGCACGTATACCACTATGCGCGCTGCCCCCAACCTGTCCAGGCGCAGAGACCACACGCGAGAACACCCGCCCAACACTGACACGCGCGCACCTACAAATCCACCAACCCAAGCCCACATTCATATGCCTACACGTTTACACACACGCTTCACACCAACGTACACATACAGCGACACAAACGGGCACGCGAAGGGGATCATTCGCAGAATTCCGCACAATTTACGAACGAGAGCACCGAGATCTTCACGCAGGCCCAATAGAGTCTCTGCGCGCAGAGCCAGTTATATCGAATGCGTGTGCTTAGCGAAAGATTCCCCAAATTCCCTAAACGCCGCTTGCTCGGCATTCCTTGAAACAACAACAACCTGCGGTAATTTATTGGTGTCTTCAAGCTCCCCGCTGCCCTCTTGAGAGTGTTTTCTTTTACCCGGTTCTGTGTATCCTTTCACTTCTCTCTGTCTTTCTCTCTCTCTCTTTCTCCTTCGTATATTTTTATTTATGATTTTATTATTAGAGCCAGGGGCATTACAAAGGGGTGTTGCGAAGAAACAAAAAAAATAACGGCAGAAATAAAGGACATTTAAAGAACAACGTTTCCTGCCTAGGGTACCTTTCCACATCACCGCACGTAAACAGCAACATTTTAGCGTACACTGCTAGACTTAAATTTATTTTTTCGCTCGTTTCCTCATAATTCCACGGCGAAAGAGAAACAAAAGGGAACATCAACGGCGGGCTGTCGTAGGAGCGCATAGAAAACGAGACTAAAGCGGGCCTTTTTTTATTTAACCTTCTTTTGGAAACGCTCGGCAAGTGAAAGTTTTCCCCTCGGTGACGCGCTCCGTCCAGACGCCGAACACGGCTGCCAACATTGTAGCCGAATGAATGACTTTTCAAATACCTCCACGTACTTGTATATCTTCGGTATTGTTGTTTTGTAGTCAGTACAAAAGGTCTGTTTTCACTATATTGAGAATACGTGACAATGCTCTTACCGACGCTCTCTTAGAAACGGATCGCCAAAATACTTCGAAAGGCTTACATTGCACCAAAGCATGCCATTTTACAGGGCATGTTTTTACATCCATCGTTATTTTACTACGCAATATCTTACTTCTTATAAATGTGGGTTGATACATTTAGTATGTTGATATTAGACAGAGCAAAAACACTATGTGGCGCAAAGGATTAAACAACCGAACATTTCTTTTTCCTCCGGCGCTTTAAACATAATATCTTTGAACCGTCGTCTTGGGGAGTTTTCCAAGCCAAAAAGTGAGTATACTTGAGTACTTGAACTTCGTTTACAGCCGCGAGAAGTCATAAAACATCGCGTGTCATGCCACGTTTCCACGTAGTCGGAGGGCGAACGCATCAGCTAAAAATAAACATGTGTGACAGACGACGTGAGTTATAGTGCCTATATCATCACACCCTTTAGTTCAGTGATGATATTTGGGACATTATACCTCCCAAGTTTACGAATGCTCGTCTAATACTGTTTCACAAACTTTATCATCATGAATCGCTTCCCGATGATTTTTTTTCATGCATTTCAAGTCAATTCTTCACGTAGGAACCACTCATATAAACATGAAGGCATTACACGCAATAATCTATTTATGCACATTCATTCATACAACGAGCAATAATCGATCGAAATAATCCGCCTGTACACATAGCCAGCGAAGATGATGTAACAAAATTTCATAAACTTATGTGCAGTAAAAATAACATCCAGTCCTGTATCTTTTTTACTTGCGTGTATTGCGACAGAATAAAAAATAGGAGATGAATGTGAAACTGAAAATAAATACTTAACGAAGCGAACTTGTACCTAGAATATTGAAGATAAAGGTGCCAGCGTCGTACGTAGGTGACGAAAGGGTCCGAAGCAGCAGCTACTGTTGATTTAAAACACGCTGTGTGCTCCCAAGAGTCCCCAACCAGAACACACCATTACAAGCGAGAATGAAGCTGGAACTTTGAGGTGGGCCTAGTGGGTTTAAAACCCCATGCATCGTGTGGCAGCCGGGCGCGTTGCCAACCCCGCCAGGCAAGCGGCAGTATTTAGTTAGCTTTGTCTTATTCATCATTTAGCTTGTTTTAGTATATTTTTGTTTCGTTGTCACGTTCATATTTTTGATATACAATATTTATTGTATATTCTACGTACGCCCCCCCCCCCCCCTTCCCCCCTTGAAGGGTCTGCAGGGTATTGCGAATATATAAATACATTTGCTGTTTAAATGGACCTTGCAAGAATATTTGAGGTTATGACCTTTTTGCGTTTTTACATCTACTGAGGTTGCGGCAACCCTAGGGACAATGACAAAGTTGCAAAATATTATAGTTGGCGACACGTTAAGAATTCAATAGTTAAGATACGCCTCCAGCATTTGTTTGTTGTTGTTCACCGGGCTTTGGCTGCTCATGCGCAAAAGTACTGATGAAGGCAGAGAGCTCACGCTGGGGGGGAATCTACTTTACTTTTAACCTGTCACCGTCTAGTGTGCATTACATGCGTATTAATCAAACCAGGAGCAAACACGTGACGTACGGTGACGCCAATTGGTGACAAAAGCCGTCAACGAGCGATGTAACATGTGGAGCGAGTTTGTGAATAATGGAAAGCGTCGAAATGCATAAAAAGAAGTGTAATTCGGACAACCACTTATTTCTTTTTTATTGAAGTAGTTTTTATTGAGTTTCAGCATAAAAACAAACAAACCTAAAGTTTCAAAAGTACGAAAACAGCTCATGCAACACGACTTGCTGTGACAGTGATATTTTAAAGTTCCCGGATGAAAGACGCGTAGAGCTCTTCCAATGCGGAGCGCAAGTTCGTCTGCTTCTTTTGCAGGGGTTCTGGTGACGTCAAAACGCCGAACTCTGATTGGTTCTTATTGAAGTATAGTGGGTCGACCTCAATGCAGGCTGCCTTGCGGTCTACCCAATACTATTCAATCAGAGTCAATCAGAGTTCTGGGCGTTCTAACGTCGCCAGATCCACTGAAAACGTAGCAGACGAACTTGAGCTCCGAGGCTGGTAGCTCTCACGTTTCGAGCAGCGACCCTGGCGAGCGATATCGAATATTTTTTGGTCGCGTTTTCGTTGCGCGTCCCGTTGCGCCTTTACAACGTGCGTGTGCGTCCTTTACATCGTTCCGGTGGACAGACACTGAGGGATACTTAGAGACGCTGTAGCTCTACGCCCCGGTATCGCGCATTATGGGACGCAATAGGACGCCGCTTCACGTCAGAATGAAAAGGTCGCTTCTCGCGGACGCTGCAAGACGCGCTGGTAGCGATGCTGACGCAAGGTAGATGATGCTGCGTGGATCTACTATACTCTGTTTCATACTTAGCGTGCAACGCTGTCAAAGCTACTGGCGCGAGCGTGGGGCTTGATCTCGTTGATCATTTGCACGAGTTCTCGCGCAAAGAACACCATAGATGAAGCCACGCGCTCGCGTCCAGTAGCTTTGACAGCGTTGCACGCTAAGTATGAAACAGAGTATAGACTCCGTTCAGCCTTAAGCTGGGACTAGATGATCTGTCTTCAGCGCGAGCTCGCTGGCTTCCGCAGTGCCTTGGTTGCGCGTGCCTTCGCGTTCACACTTGTGTTAGCTAGGGCTGAAAGCTCGAGCTGAAAGCGAAGCTTCTATACTCCGTTTCATACTTAGCGTGCAACGCTGTCAAAGCTACTGGCGCGAGCGCGTGGCTTCATCTATGGTTTTGTTTGCGCGAGACCGCGTGCAAATGATCAACGAGATCAAGCCCCATGCTCGCGCCAAAAGCTTTGACAGCGTTGCACACTAAGTATGAAACAGAGTATAGTCTCAGCTTAAAGGGCGGTTCTCACATGCAGCGAAGTGCTGATGTAGCGCTGATCATGTGTCGTCAGTTAATTATCGTCCGTTATGAGCCACAGTTTCGACGGTGCGATACAAAGCTGGTGAACGCTCTCGTCAGCATGCACGCGCTTAGCGCAAGCCTAGCGCTATGCTTGTAGCGCTCCGCTGCATATGTAAACAGGCCTTAAAGGGATACTGAACCAAAGAATTTAGTGTCCACAATAAGTGGCGCACGTTCTTTCCACGAGCCAGCAGCGGCCGGTGTGCGCGAGCTCACGCCACGAAAATGACGTCAAAGACCTTCATTCGCGCTTAAAGGGATACTGAACCATAGAATTTAGTGTCCATAATAAGTGGCGCACGTTCTTTCCACGAGCCAGCAGCCGCCGGTGTGCGCGAGCACTCGCAACGAAAATGACGTCAAAGACCTCCATTCGCGCTTAAGAGGACAGTGAAATGCATGGGCTCCGGGCCAAAGGAGAATAAAGACAGGCTTTTCATCTCTACAAGTGAAAGCTACATGCTTGTTAGACCAATTAATCGCTTACCTTTTACACCAGACACCACTGTATAGATGAAAAACTTGTCTTTATTCTCCTTTCGCCCGAGCCCATGCATTTCACTGCCATCTTAACCGCGAATGGAGATCTTTGACGTCATTTTTGTTGCGTGTGCTCGCGCACACCGGCTGCTGCTGGCTCGTGGAAAGAACGTGCGCCACTTATTATGGACACTAAATTCTATGGTTCAGTATCCCTTTAACCGCTCATTCCCACTGGAAGCGGATCCGCGTTCGCAAAGCGGTTGCGAACGCGGTTGTAGAAAAATCCAGTACAATGGACCCTTTCACAAATTCAGTGCCATCTAGTGTCTGAAATAGCAGTTCAAGTTGCTGTATGTTAATGGCGGATAAAATCTGGTGCCTTTTAATCAACGGTAGGCGTACGAAAGTTAGGGTGTTTTCTGTTGAACGGTTATTGCTCTATCTGCTTCAGTTTCGATGGTGTCAAGAAACTACCGCTCTGCACAAGGCGCTTATAGTTGAGTAAACCTCTCACTAAAACTAACATTTTATTGTCATGAGCTGTAATGGGGCGTGCTGAAGCCGAGCATTCCAAGGACTTGCATGGCATGACAGCCTCAAATGCGTAATGCACATAAGCTTATAAGTCTAGATGCTCAGGCTCCGCATCGGTTTCTGTCTTCAAATTCTTCCTTCACCAGCCATAGAAAGGCCGCCATTCGCATGTACAGATGATACACACTTAGGTGATGATAGCTATCGAGGTGGCCAGACTGAATTTCTGGAAGGGTCTATTGCACGCACACTCGATGACATCAAGTGCGCGTGCCATTGTGCTGAATCTTTATACAACCGCGTTCGCAACCGCTTTGCGAACACGGATCCGCTTCCAGTGTGAATTAGCGGTTAGAGTGAACGGAGTATAGCCATGACGTTTAAGGAGGGGCGGGGGGGGAGGGGGGGGGGGGGAGCGCAGACATTGTTTTCTAGGCGGTATTGGCGACGTGCGCGATCGAAAGCGTCGCTGTAATCGGCCTTCACCGATTGGCCGAATGCTGACTATGACGTCAGGAAAGGATTTCTCTTGGACGGATGTAAGAGGTATGAATGTACTTGAGTTTTGGCGGTGTTGGCAGCGTTGGTTTCAGAGCGCAATGATTTCAAGCTTCCACCATGCTAACAAGAAACACCATCGAAATGGATGTTCACAAGGTAATTACGTCATGAGAGGGAGCCATAAGAGTGCGCCACCAAAACATTTCGCCGCTAATAGGGGGTATTCACTGGATGCCATATTGTTGGACGTTGTTTACAGCGCATGTTCAGAACTGGCTCCCATTTATTGTCTTCTAAAAACAATGATTATGATTGTGTGGAATGGACGTTGAACCTGCGTTCTCGTGCACTCCTTGCAGGCAGTGCAGCCAAACCTATGGATACCTGTACGCTCGCGGACCTTGAGCACCTATGAAAGCTGTGCACGCACGGTGTTCGCGTCTACTGAAATGCTAGAAACAGATGTCCTCAAGCATCGTTCTGAGCGTGAGCTGCGAACAACGTCCAACAAAATGGCGTCCCGTAAATACCTCCCATAGGCCTCCTGCGCTAAAGCTTTAATGCTTGAAACAAACTGCGGCACCCTCATTATTGGCGACGTGCGCGATCAAAAGCGTCGCCGTGGTCGGCCTTCCATGATTGGCCGAACGCTGACTATGACGTCGGAAAGGGGATTTATCATCGACGGAAATAAGAGGAATGAAAGAACATTAATTTTGACGGTGTTGGCAGTGTTTCTTTGAGAGCGCAATGATTTCAAGCTTCCACCATGCTATTTACAAACACCATCGAACTTGTTGTTTGCAAGGTAATGACGTCACAAGGAGGAACCTAGGAGGGCGCCACCAAAACATCTCACCTGATCGGACATCGCACTACTTATGGCACCTTCACTGAGTTTTTTTTTTTTTAATTTCTTTCTGTGTGGTGCTGAAAAACGGAAAAAACACCTTTGGACATCCGAATTCGGCTAGATTCAACGCCGCAAGGCAATCGAAAGTGCCATACTCATGCCACCACCGCTAGGGTATGCGTCTTGTCTCTGGGTGGTGACGTCAGAACATCTAGTTTCACGATGCTTTGTTTTTTTTTTTCTTCTCCTTTTATTTTGGAACGGGCGAAACGGCGTGTCTCGTCTCATGCTCTCGAGTCCTGGCTTTGACCTGCGCTTCGACAGCATTCGAACCTTTGTTGTTTGTTTGTATTTTCCTCGTGATATCGCGTTTGGCACCAGAGCAGACACACTTCTGGCAGATCGCCACAAGAAGCGGCCGCTGAAATTGAAAAGGTAGAGCGGCACACAACGGATCAGAGGAGAGCCACGTGACGGGCGCCCCGCTGCGGCGAGACGCCGAAACACACTTCTCCCGAGCGATGGATTGTCCGCCCGTGCTCCTCGCGTTCCTCACGTTACCGCTTCTTTTTTCGTCGGGTTTCAAAACCATGTTTCGGGTCCTCGCCGCTACAAAAGCTGTGCGCTTACGTCCAGTTTCCCCGAGAAATACTCTGCGCTACCAGGTCCCAGACTTGTACGTAGTTCAACTACTCTACTCAAGTTACTGTATTTTAACTACTTTTCTGAATAGTTTAGTAACTTTCAATTACATTATTATTTCGGTAATTAGTAGTTTACTTTAATTACTTTTTTCTGAGTAACTTCTACTCAAATTACAAATTACTTTCGAATTTTAGTGGTTGTTTTGCCTGTCAACAAACATTCCTGCACAAAAGAGGTAAGATGTCGGAAGATCAGCTGATATTTACAAAGAGGGAGATGCATGTGGCGTAGGAAAGGGGGGGGGGGGAAGAAAATGGTTTGGAGAGCCCGAAACCCCCAAACCTTTCCCGAGCCCCCCCCCCCCCCCCCCCCCTCTCTCTGCAACAACACTGCTACGAAGCGCGGGGAGCGAACAGGCACGACGCAAGAGAGGCCGAGTAACTGCGGGATTAGCGCCGAAGACTGGCGTTTCTTTGTGTCCTGAAGCTCAAGGAGACTTGACCCATTCGAAGAAAGGGCTGGTTCCCGCTTCTCCCCAACGTAGAAACTCTCGCCCACTATAGGAGGTGCACACACTGCATCCTCAAAGGAGGCAGCAAAATGCATCACCAGCTCTGAAGCTCATCTGGTGCTCCCTGTAGTTTGTGCTGTACTCGAAAAATCGCGTGCTAAAGGGCAACGCAGACGGGACCTTTTTGCGTTGCCTTTCCTCCCAAAACATAAAATTTGCAATCTTCAAAGATTTGAAGATCGTTCAAGAAACCTTAGTAATTCCCCCAACGTTTTTATATAAAAAATAATAAACAAGCAGTGTCGGGAAGTACTCTTAGTACATGGTACTTAAAGTACTACTGCTTAGAAAACATGCACTTTACTTGAAGTACATTCTCTGGGCATGTGCTTGTACTTTCCGAGGAAACGAAAACTCCCGAATTCAATGTACATTCCTCGAATTTGGACACAAAAAATGGCGTATCGTCGTGTGAAAACGCGCTCTCTCAAGACGTCATCTGCTTATTTCTCTGAGTGAAGTAATGGCGGCTATAGGACCGACACAAGTAACTGGCTTATAAGTTGATTGTGTCAAATAGCTCGTCAGCGAGAGTAAAACAACTACTCTGTGGCGACTTGACTTTATACAATATTTGCTGCCATTTCCGTAAAAAACTGATAAACCTCCGATTACCCCTGGAGCAACGCGTACCAATTAAAAAAAAAACACTGTATAGGGAATGAAAAGGCAACATGAAAGATTATGTTAAAAGTAGTGGTACTTTACCTTGAAATATATTGTATTTATTGTACGTTACTTAAGTGCATTGCACCCGGTGTACTTACTACTTTACTTGAAGTACATAACCTCTAATTTACTTTGTACTTTACTTCAACTACTTTTTATATATACTTTACGCAACACTGTAAACACGCACTGTCTAAAAATCGAGCTCAGGCAGTGCTAAACCTCAAAGTAGAAATGACACATTTGCAGTTCATCATTGACCAAACAAACAAGAAAGTACAAAACAATTAGGCACGCAGAAGCAGAACCAGCAATTAAAGCATTTTTGAAAAAACAATCCGATCCATATTTGACAAGCACAGCTTCGCCCACGGATCAAAGCCTATGTACTTTCTTTTTACCATACAAAAACACATAAGAGTATCTCAAAGTAACTTCAAAAGTAATTCGCTACTTTTTGCGGTAATTAGTAATTTTATCAATTACTTTCCATTTGAGGAATTTCTACTCTACTCAAATTACTTTTGAGGTCAATACTCAGTAACTTAACTTAATTACTTTTTTTGAGTAATTTGTACATGTCTGCCAGGTCCTCCCGCTCCATATCTGTGATCGGGCACTCTATGGCTAAGTCGTCAAACTGCCAGGCTTTGTGAGTATATAGGAGGCTATGGTACTACCCAAAACTAGAGTTACTGAATCCCAAAGCAAATCCTAACAAGTTCCTTTTCTCAGCGTCCCCCAGGCAACGCAGGAAGCCAATGCGGAGAGCAAGTTGTCTTCTTTTGCAAGAGTTGCACTGACGTCAGAAAGACGCTGAGCTCTGATTGGCTCTGATTGAAGGATAATGGGTAGACCTCAAAGCGAGCTGCATTGAGGTCTGCCCGCTATCCGTCAACCAGAACCAATCAGAGTTCGGCGTTCTGACGTCACCGAACCCCTGCAGAAGAAGCAGACGAACTTGCGCTCCGCATTGGCTTAGCGCTACGGAGCTCCGCCGTCTGTGGTTTTATTTTCCTATTTGAAGCCATGGCCGGCAGGAACGACGGAATGCGGTCAATGAAACAGGAGACGGCAAAAATAGAAATAACAAAGTTCCATAGTAATACCGGTGAGAAAACAAAATAGCCGCAGAAGAATGGCTCCCAAAGCAATTTATGGCGTGCACACAAGCTTCCATACCCTACTATGAGCCGGATCGACATGATGAGTGGCTTCATACAGCTGCACTGCCTTGGCACAGAGAGAGTCCCGGGAAGCTAGACTATTTTCGAATTATTTTAATTATTATGTCCAGCAATTGTGAGAAATGTTAAGACCTTCGTGTGTTATCTAAATATCTGTAGCGGTATGTTTTTCTCAATAAAAAAACGTTAAATTTCCATAAAAGTATGTTTTAAAAGTTTAGTTCAGTGATAACAATTACTACGCGGTAACAAAGTAGTCGAGTAATTCTTGCAGAAAACTCTCCGACAGTAGCTTAAGCACCAACTTCCGACGTGATTTCCTAAAGCGGAAACGACACGATAGAGCTACAGACACAGCATTTACTGAGGTTTGCGGTCAAACGTCCCAAGAAAGCAATCGATATATTTGCTTTTGAATGATTAGACACCCCACCTAGATATAGACATTCAATCAGGTCATATACTGCAACTAAAGAGGATCTTCAAAATCGCTGCAGATACATATATCCATGTACTCCACGGCGGAGCTCCGCAGCGCCAGGTCAATGAGAAGAGCAAGTCGACTGCTTCTTACGCACGAGTTTCGGTGACGTCAGAATGACGCCGAGCTTTGATTGGCTCTGATTCAAAGAATAGTGGATAGATATAAGTGCTGGAGACATTGAGGTTTACCCGCTATTTTTTTCCAATCCGCCAATAAGAGCTCGGCGTTATTCTGACGTCACCGCAACTCCCGTGCAAGAAGTAGACGACTTACTCTCCGCATACTTCACTAATTATTGTAAGCAGTGATAGAGTGCAGGCGAGCTGGTAATTAATCGACATCTTGGAAACCCTGAGATGGGGAACGATAAAAAAACGGACGAACACAACAAAATCTCAAACGCAGCTGAATTTTATTGATATCAACACACCAATAAATAGACTTTCGGACAAATGAAAAAGAGAAAGGGAAAAAAGAACTCAAACGCAAAACCAGACGACCAACGAGTTCGCCCCAGACAGCCCGAGCCACTCCCCGGCTTCAACACTTTCGCAAAGGGAGCCGACCTCCCGAACAACAACACCCCGAAGGTCGACACACACCGCGACCTCCAAAACGCTAAAGCCTAATCTTCATTTCCTACTTCCAAGCAAACGCTTCCCGATTTTCTTCCCCCACTCCCCCCCCCCCCCCTCCAAGTTTGCAAAGCCCCCCTCACACAAGCAAAAACTCTTTCATTCGATCACCAATAACCAAGGACGGCTGGCTCACACAATTCCCCCGCTCGCGAATGCACAAGGTCTCCTTAATTAACCTTCTAAACAATTCTTTTTCGTTACAGAGAACGGAAGTTTCACCCCAAAGAGGGGAGCAATTATCACAAGAACCAACATGATTTGCCAATTGCTCCCCTCTTTGGGGTGAAACTTCCGTTCTCTGTAACGAAAAAGAATTGTTTAGAAGGTTAATTAAGGAGACCTTGTGCATTCGCGAGCGGGGGAATCGTGTGAGCCAGCCGTCCTTGGTTATTGGTGATCGGATGAAAGAGTTTTTGCTTGTGTGAGGGGGGCTTTGCAAACTTGGCGGGGGGGGGGGGAGTGGGGGAAGAAAATCGGGAAGCGTTTGCTAGGAAGTAGGAAATGAAGATTAGGCTTTAGCGTTTTGGAGGTCGCGGTGTGTGTCGACCTTCGGGGTGTTGTTGTTCGGGAGGTCGCCTCCCTTTGCGAAAGTGTTGGAGCCGGGGAGTGGCTCGGGCTGTCTGGGGCGAACTCGTTTTTCGTCTGGTTTTGCGTTTGAGTTCTTTTTTCCCTTTCTCTTTTTCATTTGTCTGAAAGTCTATTAATTGGTGTGTTGATATCAGTAAAATTCAGCTGCGTTTGAGATTTTGTTGTGTTCGTTCGTTTTTTTATCGTTCCCCATCTCAGGGTTTCCAAGATGTCGACTAATTATTCTTGCCAACAAAGTTGTAGTTGAAACCTCTTTATAGCCCATCTCTCCTTTGGCGTGGAAACTGCTTAATTGAAAACTAGAGCCAAAGTTCCGAGAAGCAGATATTTCGCAGAACCCTTGCATTGAATACGTTACAGTTACCGCCTGCAGAGTGGCAATTACAAAACCGCCTAACTGCGTAGTGGTAGAAGACAGGGGAAGATACTCCCGCTCTGAAATGCCAGATATGGCCATATAAAAATTGGGAAATAATGGTCACAATTATATAACCGTATCGTAATAAATGGCCATAAACGACATTTCTGCGTGGGCTCGCTTATTTCGCTTAACCGAGACCATCTGGGGACCGCCTGCGTGCGATGGCACCTTGCAGAGCAAAGGACACACTTCGACTCAGGTCGTTCGCCGATAAATTTCACTCGAAAGAAACACTCTTTCCCGCCGTTTCCCCTACTACACTGTGTTCTTACTGTGTGTGATTCAAGTCGCTGCTTAAACTGGGCGTAACTGAATCTTTTGTCTCGTTTACCAGTGAATAATAAAGAAAAGTACCGGGTTTTACTGTTGAGATGGCTTACCCTATTAAGTAGCTAAATGTCTGTGCGCAATCGAGCTGGAGGACATCGAAACGCAATAAAAACGTCGAAACCTCAAGTAAAGAACTACATAAACTTCAGTGTTAGTGTCGTTTTCAACTGCAGCTTGTATGTTTTTTGCCATGTTCAACCTTACTAAGGTCACACTGCGCGCATGCACTTACTCGTTGCCTTAGTCTTTGATATATATAATATCAAAGCAGCCATGACCGCACTATAGGTGTGGTGAGTCGCAGCCACCCTGCAACTTTCAGAAAGAACTAATGAACAATTCCCAGAGTATAAAAATTAAAGTTGAGTAGCCACATTGTGCGCATGACGAACTGTGAGTGGCTGGACGTAGATGCAGTATTCTTTCGAAGAGTGCAGTAGCCGACTAAAGAAACGAAGCCAATGGAACAAAACACAAAGCTGCAACTCGCCCAGGCTGCAGTTTTGACAAAACGCGAAAGCTTTTAAGGTCAATTTCTTTTAAATATTGGGCGGTATAAATAAAAGAAAGGAAAACAAAATAAAGTTAAGTATGTTAATGAGGTTATTCTACTAAACGCGTTTCCCAGCACCGAAGTCCGTATTCGACTATGGCATTGCAAGCACTACATAAACGCTATTTTACGAAATAAAATACGTCCAATATTTATTACCAAGTAGGCAGCAAGATAACTCGCTGCCTACTTGGTAATAAGTAGGCAGCGAGTTATCCCTTAACCCAAAAAAGGTACGCAAACACAGAGGCTACGCGGCAACCTGGAAAGACAGAAAACCATCAAACCTCCGACAACTCCGACCACACCAGGGCCATTGCGCAAACTCCGGTCAAGCACAATAGGCGGCAAGCCGCAGAATAAGACAACGTGTGTTCCTATCATAACGTCAACGATCCGTTTGAACATAGTAGGTTACACTTTGCGGCTCTCTGGCTACAATCACGTGAGTTGATGCGCCTGTAACAGAGCTCCGGTCTAAAAGCATTTCGATATAAAATTTGGTGTCCCGTACTACCACGAATAAAAAAAGTCCACATATATAAAATGTGTAAATACAGATATAAATAAGCAAACTTGTTCCTGCAATCACGAAGAAAATAAATATTTATATCTCGCGAAGGCGACGATAAGACAACTGACTGCTGGCAGCCATCCGGGCTTCCTCGTAGAGACAGTCGGTTGTCTCGATCTTTTTATGATTGACGAACATAGCGAGAAGTATTGCAATCAATTGGGAACCGCCATCAAATAATCGTATTTACGAGAAACTAAACCGGGTTTCTTTCATTGGCTAAAACGCACCACCGACTTGTCTTTGTTTAAGGCAATCCTTGCCCCAGCACCGACCTGTCGATTACCTTATAGACCACTGTCTGTGCACTCTACTCCCTTAATCCTAAACTTCAGAGCGTGTTGCTGGATGTCAAGAAAAAGCGGCGCTCGGATTGAACAATTGCGTCTAGCGAAGATGATGTCCAATTGAACTTTCAAGCTCATACAAAGCGTGCTAACGTTTCAATTATTGATGAGGAGGACTCCAATTCAGATGCTGAATACACACATTATCCGGAGGCAATGAATGCAATATATCTGGGGAGAGGCAAGCGAAAGGTAGTGCTCAAAACTACAGCGCGCCATACATTTTTATGCCAACTTCTGCACTGGCTGTTTTGACTTCAAGAAACTTTAAGTTAACACTGCAGTGCAATTGTAATATATATATATATATATATATATATATATATATATATATATATATATATATAGGTGTGTGTGTTTTCTTTATTTTTTACATAGGGTTAGGTTTCAGACAAAATGTAGACTATACTTCCATACGAAAAGTAACATTGTTGTTAGCTTATCGCACAACGAGAGCGCTACTATAAACACAGTCGGATCTACTGATGACTGAGCTACGCAGAAATAAAAGCAAGCGGCAAACGACATGTTGACTTTCGTTATTACTTCTCCATGTTGGAGGGAGAGGGCAGGATGGTAGCGCCCACCACGTCTCCGGGAAATGTCTCCGTTCTCAAGAGGAAACCCCGTCAAGAGCAACACAACGGGGTTCTGGCGTCCGCGGTGCCAGAAAAACACACCAGCGGAAACGGCTCGGAAGTCCGACGCCAAGAGCTCGCCTCTCATCATGAAAGCGGTGCCGAGATATCAACTGGGGTCGATACGCGTTGCGTGAAAGTTAGGAGAAAGGAAAAAAAAAGAAAAAACGTTATGGTGTTTGTGGCCAGGCTGTTTTATATGAGTTTTTCACCTCATTCGTCGAGCTCTAATACGTGTGTTCATTTTTTTCTTCTAGATTTCCAGTTTCGGTAATAATATTAATATTTCTTTATTTGTTTTTATTTTTTGTGCTCACAAACAACTTTTCAGTCTTCACAGTGGAGCACGTAATGTAGTAGGAACAGCCAAAGATTCCTGAAGCACGATACAAATCGTTTTGCCATATTTCGGCGATAGACATCCATTCGCGAACAAGCAAGGTAAGATCATCTAAGGAACATGAAAATATTCAGATGCTGTTTCTTATTGAAGGCCAACTGAATCCGTGACAAAGGGGATACAAGGGACATGCAAGATGGATAAAACGTTGATGAATTACGACTGACCCTTGACGTAACATGGAAGCCTATGGATTGTGATAGATCCATTGAATGAATAAAGTTCGCCAGCTCGCCTGATTTTTCTTTGTATTTTGTAAAAGATCTTGCTAAGCACAAGGAGGCCTTTAGATGATAAAAAAAAAGACACTGCATCGGTAGAAATGTCAGGCGCACCATAATTGTCATCAACCGTTTCTGCTATACGCTTGACGGATACATACTTACCACGAGAAATGCGTACATGCTTGCGAATGAATGGTAGCAAAAAATATTTAATGAATCGCCAAAATGCTTAGTTTTTTTTTTTTCTTCTTCGCAGTGGGCTCACATTTTTGTTTCCAAGAGGCGGTATACGAATCCCGGACAAAAGCTCATCCATTATTTCACTCACCCGGACAAAAGCTCACCAGGAGAAATGTGCATGTTGGTCTTAACACGAACACGGACAACTTAGGTGCACGCGTGCGACACTAAAATGAAACGATAAATTATATCTGAGAGGCACATTGATCGACTGGTTAGAAGCGAATGCAGTCCCCTACTGCTTCCAGCAGTCTTGGTAGATCTCGGTGTACCTAGAACCCCTTGCAAATTTTTTTAAGACGATTCTGCAGGCGCTGAGCGGTTTTTCGTACCCGCTTCACTTGGGGCTCACATCTCCTGGCTTGTGTCAATGACGTGGCAACGAGTGCCTGATCTTGCTCCAGGCATTCAATCAGCCTCCAGACACTGGGATGGGCGTGGCTGATAAGCTTCTGGAACCCGTTATGCTCTTCTTTGTAGGCATTTTTCATCAGGTCTTCATCTTGTAGAGTGGCGTCGTACATATTCGTACATAAAGGTGAGCTTTTCTCCGGGTCTGTGAAAACAGTGGGAGAGCTTTTGTCCAGTGAGCTTTTGTCCAGTGAGCTTCTTATAAAGGAAGCTTTTGATCGGTGAGCTTTTGTCCGGTTACCCGGTTCTACAGCCCTATGAACGATCTGTTTGCTGCAGGAAAGCTCGCGTAAGGAAAGCAGTATATTCATGCTCGAGCCGGCGTCGTCCACAACGTTGTGCACTTCGGGTAAACGAAGTGCCCAAATTTTAGAAGTTTTACTAGGTGACACATTTTATTCGAAACGGGTACATTGAACCATAAACGTCGTCTCTCTTCAAAAGGACCACAAATATGTATTACAGGTTTTGGCGCGCGAATTGAAATTAAAAAAAAGAAAAAATGATAATATGCACCATTAATTGTCTTTTTAAGTATCTGAATTCTGTTCTAACTTGACCTGACTTTGCCCCACCTATTACAGGTGAGGAATTGAAATGTTTTAATGGACCTTAGAGATTAGACATTTGTAGCGGTTTGAAGCGCTGGACACAATCGCATTTTCGCTTTTTAAATCGCTCGCGTTCTGTTCGCGTTAAACACGAACACGAGTAGGGAAGGAAGCTCACGTCCAGTGAGAGTTTGATTTCGTTAGCTGTGTTCCGGAAGCACAAGAAAAGAAAACTCAATTTAAAATCATTGCCCGTATGCGTGACCCATCCACGATTCATGAAACGCACGCACGTTATCAAACAGTAGACTGAACAATAAAAAAAAAAGGATCGTTGTATTCCTTAAAAATAAAGGCAGCTTTTGGCGAAAGGAGCATGAGGAAGAAAAGGAAAGAATGTTGGACGGATAGGAAAGCAGGCACAAAGTTAGTGCAAACCATTTAGACAAAGTGAGAGCCTGATAAAATGTAACTGTGGAAAAGTATACGAACAGGCAAGATACTCAGATAAAAATACACGTTAAACATAAATAAAGCCTTCATAAAATCTTCACTGTCGACCTTCACAACGCACAGACTTGAAATTTGTAACAAAACAAAAGCACCCGGAAGGGTGGAACAAAAATAGACGATAGGGGACTAGCGTCGCGGAAGCGGAAATTGCTGTGGTAGCCCAATGTTATTTTCTTTCTCCGCGCACGATTTCATTCTATCACGCTAGATATGGTTTCGAAAAAAAATTCTAAAACAACAATAACAACAGAACATATCAATAACAAGAAACATCAACGAAAGAGAAGAATGTTCCTCGGTTCAAAATAAAAACGAAATAAAAAAAATAACATCAAAGTCATATCCGGACGTAAAGAATGAAATGTTCATCTCTGCGGGGAAGTTTCGATTTTTAAACAAACCGCGTCCCCTGGTGCGCTTCTGAGTACCGGCAAGAGAGAGAAAGAGTTTTGGGATGAGGGTTTCTGTTATAGTGACCCGCTTGTTGTGATCAAGTAAACCCATCACCCACAGGGGCAGTCACTAGTTTAGCCCCCCGGGTTTGAGATAAGATGCCGAGGTGAGCATAGGTTACGCTCGATTTTTAGAAGAAACAAAAACACAAAATCAGACACTTCTTTTTTTCAGGGGGGGGGGGGGGGGAGAGTTAAAAGCGTGTCCCTTGTGCTGCACTGCAAACACTGCAAACCCAGACGAGGCGAATAAGTCCTCGGCTCGCTTTGTTTCGCAACTCGCCTCACTTTTTGTGACATCAAATATAAAAAAAATGAATGTCAGACGGTAGTAATTCATGGAGAAAAGAAAAAAGGGGGAAAATGAAAAAGCATATATCTCCAGACACAGCTAGGTGAATGGTGCGCGACTAAAAAAAATTCGCCTGGCCCTGGTACCAAACCAGGGACATCTTCCTTATCGTCATTCTTATACAACTCGCAGGCGCCTTTGCATTAATTGTATTATCATCATAAATGTCAGGCCTGCCATCCTCTTTAAGTACAAAGTCCTTCAAGCACGAAATATGCTAAGGTTTGCGGTCGTCAAAATAAAACAAGTTTTATTTTAGCATTTTCAGTCGTCAAAATAAAACAAGTTTCATTTCAGCAAGAACACCCCCCCCCCCCCCTCCCCCCAAGCAGGTCGACTCCTGTTTACCAAGAGGTCATAATTTATAATTATCGGTGACGCTAAGGCGTAAAATCATCCTATCAAAAAGCCCTTGCCGTGTCTGTGCGCAGCGCATGTTTTGTGTTGGCCAAGTGGAAATCGTACTCAAAGATGCCCATGTATATATATATATATATATATATATATATATATATATATATATATATATATTATGTTGGTTTATTCTTTAGTTTTTCGTAGTAACTTGGTCAAATCGACAGCACCAGAGCTATTTTTTCTTGGTTGCGGAGCGACAATAAATTGCTCGGTATTGGAAACGCCTCACTCTTTTTGAGGGGATGTCCGTGGCTATAATATCGTCCTTCACGCCTTACATACTCCCGATAAACGCCAACTTTTTCCTTCGGATGAAACGAGACAATAAATATTACCATCTCTGGGGACAAAACCCTTTCTCCCGTATTTCCCTTCAACTAAACAATGCGGCGTGCAAGCTCGTCTGCTCACCCTGCGCACCTCATGGCGTTTGTCTAAACCCGACCTCGAAGAATTAGGGCGCGAGCTCCGCTTTCTCGTCAGCGCGCGTTATCTAAGCTGCTCTCGGTTTTGCCCATTGATTGTCCACGTGCCTATCTTTGCGTTCCAACGCGCCCAGGACGCATATTAGAACACTTGGTCGCCATATACTCTACGGTTCGTTTAAGTCTAACCGCAACCGACACTACGTTCCGAATGGACCCAAACATGCACCGTCAAAACTGCATCTCCACCACGATCAGAGCCTTTGTGCCTGCGTTAATAAACCAGTCCCACGCAACAAATAAAACCCCGTTTATGGGTTTTCCTTTTTTTTTCCTTTTTTTTTGCGTAAACAAGATGAAAAAAAAAAGCACACCAACCCAACGAGCAGCGTGACTTTAGGCACTGCTTGATTGGCCCTATCTGATCGTTGCATCGGCTGCTGTCGGACTTATAAGAACCCTGCAAGAAAAAAAACAATTTTAAAGGGAATAAATGGAACACGTGTTTTTTTGTTTTTTTCAAAATACTTTTCCTACGAAAAAAAAAATTTCTTCCCACAATATTTACGTCGTTAGACTCAATTTAGGTGGAGGGGTTATGGCCCGTTCTAATCTCCACCCACAGATTAGTGGCCCCGCCCGTTACGACTGAACCGGCTTTGCTGCTCTCAGCTAGCGAGCGTAGTTTCTCCCTTTCCCGTCATTCGTTGAGTCTAGTCTGGAAGTCTAATTGCTCGTTCACACTTGCGAAATACGCACTCGCCGCCGACTGGATTCGCTCGAAGAAAAAAGATCGGGCCGTTCACATTTGTTGCCGCTTGCGGAGTGCGCGGCGCGCCGCGTCTTGCAGATTCCCGAAGAGACGTGAGCTGACGAGAGCTCCCAAACCTCCTCCTTGCCCGCGCGCGTCTCGACGCTATCGTCGCCAGCTCGTCAGCGGGGATCTGACTATGGTGCCTGGAACGCGTCTCCGACTGGAGTGTATACCGAGCCCAAAAAAGTGGTCCCTCGATTTCCGCCTGATGACGTCATAGAAGTGTCATGTTGTCGCCGGTCGCGATCCTGGCGGCGTCCTAACAGTTGTGGGATATATGGCAGACGCCTGTTCTGCTGCAGGTCACTCTCCACTGTGACAGTCCACGGAAGCTAAAAGAGCCTGAAGTTGGGACGCCTTGGACGCCGTGACGGCAGCGACACTCGCGTTCGCTCGTGCTTTTCGCCAGCATTTCTACGGCCAACCGCCAGGATCGCGACAGGCAACAGCACGACACTCCGGGTTCTGTGACGTCATTTGTTGCCACTTCGGGACCACTTTTGATGTATGGGCGGAATAGGGCGCTAAACACACCAGTCGGAGACGCGCTCCAGGCACCATAATCTGACATCAGCAAGCGCCATTTCCCCCGTGTGTTCTGATTGGCTTGCGACGAGCGAAAGTTTTCTTTCCGGCGTTCAAAATGGGTTCAGAGCGATCTTGCTCTCCGCCGGAAATTCTGCCTGCTTTCGTCGCCCGGCGTCAGAATTCTCGTGAATCCGGCCGCCGGTTCACAAGTGTGAACGAGGCATAAGACCGGCTGCTAGTCGTGCGAGCAGACGAGCGCCTGCCTCCAGCATCGTCTGCTCTTTCACCACCGTCTATCGTCGTCTAGGAATGCCGTGAGACGCGGACACAAAAGCTGCGCGCGTCGCCGTCCGTTTTTGCCTCCCTCCGTCTGCTACTCATCCGCCGTCTAAGAACTTCTGCAACGCTCAGAAGACGCGGCCATGAAAGCGGCGTTCTAGCGTTCTATGATGCAAGGGCCATGGTTCAATACAAGCGTCTGTCAGCGTTTCTCAATGTGCTGTAATAAGCGACCGAGAGAACTCAAAAAATCAACCAAATATATACGCAGTCATTCTAGCTTTACTGTTCTTGTTATTTTTTTTTTTTTCACGTGGTATCCGCGAGCAAGGTGGGTGAGCGTCATGATGCACAATTAGAAGGCGACGTAAACATATTCGCTTTGGTAGGCCAGGTGCACTTGCAAAACTTGAAAGCTAGTTGCCTTTCGAGGCGCAATGACGGGAACATACCTAGAAAAACTTGATGCGAGCCGAACGCCCGATGGCCTCCAACCTAATGGCTCGTAAAGTCTTACCAGTGTAGGTATCTTCTCGTGATTGTAACCAAGATCGCAATCACGACGGTTGCACCATAGAGTTATTACAATAAACGCTAGAGGCTCAGTTGACGCTAGTGTCTACGGGACTTCCGGTTGCAAATTGAAGCAGACAGCATGCAGTCTACATTTCCAGCCTCCCTGTGTATTCCTATAGGAAAACCCGCATGAGTTTTGTCTCTTCGCCGGAAAATAACATGAATAACTTTTGTCATTTCGGTTGTACCGGATAGTATGTACCTTTTTCGGTACTGTGAAAGTGTAATTGCTTTAGTTACAGCATTTTTCTTTAACACTGAACGATGTTAAACTTCGCTCTATTTCAGGCCCAAAACCTCTGTTTCAAGGGAGGTATGTGAAAACGAGCGACGATTCTAAGCAAACTAACGATCGAAAAGAATGTAGAGTGTGTTCGAAATTGCGGTGGCGCTTATATATTGCTAATATGCCCGTCCTGTCTCAATGAAAATGACTCCGTTGTGCATCTTTGCGATCAATTAAAATTAAAACATTCGAATGTAAGAAATAAAGTACGTGGACTACGAAAGATGTGCTTTTTTATTATTTCCTATGTCGGGCAGTTTTTATCGGGCACCTGTTCTCTGACTTCTCTCTATTTGCAAAGATTTGAAGCGTGCGGTTGATGATTTTAATATGCATCTTTGCACATATTCATGAGCAGAAAGAATAAAGCAGAACTTATTTATTGCAAATCGGACTATATTACGTGACTTTCAATTTATTTTGAACGTCTGCGTGCACAAGGAGTTACTTATCCAGTGTTACTGCGTAGTTCTTGCCGTATCTCTTGGTTTTTCACATGTCCTTCGTTCGTTTGGCACGTATATCCCCCATGCTGGAAAGCGTCGACGCCGTGTTCGCGCTAACAGTGTCCGACAGTGCACATAAATACACGTACGAAGCGGTTTTAACACCGTTTTTCATGCCACGAATTTCAAATAAAAATGCTGAAACTGACCAATTATTTCGTCTGCGTGACTGAGAAATGTTCCAATGTGCCTAGTACGTACAAATTATTCGTGATATTTGCTCTTATAATCGAGCGCAGAGAGAAAATGCACTCGCTTTTTCCCATAGAAATGCATTACCGGAAGTCAATTTCTGACTGCTTGCTGTCTGCTTCAAAATGCAACAGCACACTAGCGCCAGCTGAGCCTCTAGCGTTTATTGTAATAACTCTATGGGTTGCACAATGGACCTTTTCCGAGAAGCGTTCTGCGCACGCGCGAGCGCCCGATGCCAAGCGGCGGAAGTCGGCACAAAAAATCGAGGAAATTCGGAAGGAGGCTGTGGATCAGCGAGTAGAACACGTAATTGCAGCACATAAATAATTGTGTTACACAAAAGAAGAAAGTGGACGGAAAGAAAAACACGACGTTTGGGTGGACGCCACGGATGCCCCTCTTTAAAGTCGCGTTGGGCACTCGCCGCTGCTCAGAGAGCGAAGAAACTGGTAGCGTAGCTCCCATTATCGATTGGTAGCGCAGGTAGGTCACTTCCTCGATTTTTAGTTCGTGCAGCCACCGCCTGGTGCCGTCGGTATGTGGAAAAGGTCCATTCACAGAGTAGCGGGGCCACTTTTACTATGGTGCCCGGAACGCACCTCCGACTGGTGTGTTTACCGCATCCAAAAACGTGGTCCCTCGATTTCCGCCCCATGACGTCAGAGAAGTGTCATACTGTCGCCGGCTGCGACCCTGGAGGTGTCCCAGCAGCTGTGGCGGATGTGGCAGAAGCCTGTTCTGCTGCAGATCGCTCTTGAACGTGATGGTTCACCGAAGCTATTCAGAAGTCGGAAGTTGGGACGCCTGGGACGCCGCGACGACAGCGCCACTCGCTTTCACTTATTCTTTTCGCCAGCATTTCTACCACCAACCGCCAGGATCGCGACATGCAACAGGGTGACACTCCGGCTTCTGTGACGTCATTTGTTGCCACTTCGGGACCACTTTTGATGTATGGGCAGCATAGGACGCTAAACACACCAGTCCGAAACGCGCTCAGGCACCCTACTTTTACGGCAACCAACATCTTTATTCAGCATCAATACGCACAAAGAAAGAAATCAAGCTATATCGATCAAAATGTATATATAGTTGATCTGGGACGCTAGGCTTAAGCCAGCCCCGCTACGAGAACAAGCATCCGCACAACGCTTCCGAAGGCGCGTATTTGCGGCAGTTTGCTGCAGACGACCTTGGTTGAAGATATTTTCCTCCAAACAGCCTCTGTAAACTCAAAACCACTTGAGGTCATAAACAGTGACGAGCTCCGCTCGTTTAGTACTCCGTCCGCAGACGCTGACAGTCATGTTTGTTAACGTTTCAAACCAAAGCAGGAGAAGCAATCTCAGAATACGTTTGAAAACAATATTGACCCTATATTGAGTATTTGCTTCTCAAACATAACAAAATAGTGGATAAGAAACTATTACCGCACGGAGATACAAATCTACAGCCAACCTTTCACGCGTCAATCATCTCTCCAGCCAATGAGGGATTTAAGCACCTTGTAGGTACGGGACGGGGCTTAGCGGGCGGCGACCTCCACCTTCTGCACCGAAATCACGTCTAACGGCAGAAATAGTGCTCTTAATTTTTGTGTTTTTCGTGGTAATATTTTTTTTTTATTATACGTGTCTCATCTAGGCCCTTTAGAAAAAAAACACACATTTTTTTCATTGCAGTGTTTTTTTTAAGTGAAAGAGTGTACAGTACTATTACTACAACTGCTCTTAGAATACTCATAGCCTGTTCCTAGGATGCAAAACATACTTCGAAATAATAGAGGGTAATCGCAAAAATCAGAAGTGAAACCAAAAACAAAACAGAAAACGGGATAAAGGAAAGGGATCCCAGAAGCTATAAGACAGGATCAATATAAGCGGTCAGTAAGACACAGATTGACACCCAGCAAAAAAAAAAAAAAAGAAAAATAAAATAACCAAAGACAACCGAGAGCTCCGCAATCTGGGATTGCGCCGACGAACCAGTAGGAGAGGGATCGCGCCAGCGCTGATTTGACCGATAGTTCCGGGGAAAGTGACCGCGCCAATATCGGCAACGAGCCAACCCGACGAAGACCCGCTTCGGTCGCAGCCTCCAATTGATGTGGTAAATTGCGAACGCTCTCAGTTTAGTGCGATACTGTCTTTTCGATACGAATACTTGAAAGGATAAAACATCGAGGACGGGGACGGAAACAGGACTTCTTTCATTGAGCAACAACATAAAATAACACAGAATAAAATACCGGACTAAACAGGACTACCAATGACGTTCTTTTTAGAACGTCATTGGTAGTCCTGCCCACCAGTATTTGTATGTGTTATTTACTGCAAAAACTCACAAAGATGGAGTTCCCCACAGGAGTACATGTTCAGAAATTGGCTGTTGGCAAACACCTCTGGGTCGTTACCTATAAAAAACGTTTGCCTAATATCATCCTCCCTTAGCCTTTCAGAGTCCAAAACTCGTTTGAATTTAATACCCCGCTTCAATATTGCCACGCGCGCAGCTTGCCAAGAAAACAACGCGCGCGTGGCCGAACGGTTATCGCGCTTGTCTCCCACGCGAAAAGCCAGGGTTCGATTCCTGGCCGCGGCTACACATTTTTGTTGACACTGTAATGTGACGTTCTGGTAAATTCGAGAACCGTCTTGCTGATTCGAGGTTAGAATGTTCTAGGCACCGAACCTTCTACGCCGAATGCTCCAGAAGCCCACGCGTGTACAAAAGCGGCTCCGCGTGGCAAGCTGGGGTCAGTCTCGCCCCAGCGTTCGACTCTGCTCTACGCCGACTTCGACGCCCGCGACGCTCTGTTATTATTTTCTGTACCCTTTCATTTTTGGCGCAAGTTCGCCACATTAAACATTTCTTTCTTCCTGTTTATTTATTGTTCTTTTGGTCACCACCCGTGACAATATGGTTCATTTTCGTCCCATTCCGCACTCAATTATGCCTTTCAACATTGAACATTTGTATTACAGCCTAGAACCAAAACTCCTCTAAGATTCTGGGACTAATGCTATCCATGAACACGGAAATTGCGACATACAAAATTCCTCCGGTGTTTCGGTTGAGGGCTTCATCAACCTGTAAATATCTATTTGCACTCCACTTTAATACAATACGAAGAAAAGATTTACAGACAAAAGAAGGTAGTTTGCATAGGCTCTTGCCTTGCCCCTGTCCTTAGTGAAATATTTTTTTTTTTGACAGGGCTAGCAACGATCAGTTGGACAAGTCCTTTCAGGGTTGCCTAGTGCATAGGTATGTCGACGATTGCTTGGTCATTTATCCCGACGTTGTGTTCGCTGACAGCATCTTTGAAGTTTTCAACGACTGTGCAGCGGGACTAACTTTGGCGGTTGGGCCTTTGTTGGGCCTTCCAGCAGAAATCGGATAAGCCAGACCTCCATTTCACCTGTGCTCACTCCTAGTCAGTTAAGCATGGCATAGTAAGATCACTTTTCAAGTCCTCATTCTCAAAGTCCTGTACGCATTTCTCCGAAAGTAGCCGCAAGTTGCACCATCAGAGGTTGGAAAAAGCAGGCTTTCTTGCAGACCTACTTAGTTCCACCCTTGAGAGATTCATTCTTAGGCAACAACTTACGCAAGCTGTTGCCAAAAAGAAAGGTCGTTTCACTGTGATTCCCTACATCCCCAATTCCGCTCAGCGTTTAGGATCTATCGCATCCAAGTTCGACACGAGTGTTGTTTGTCCTTGTCGTATGCGCCTTAAAACAAATGTGTAAAAAGTTTAATGGGAGCGACAGTCCTAAAGGGTGCAACGTAATACATGCCAAAACGTTCGTGGAATGCGAATAAAGCAAGGTTTATTGAATTCCACTAAGGTGCGACAGTCAATACATTGGACAAACTGGGATATTCGTTAACCATCGACTCAGAGTACACAAATGAAACATTAAAGGTTTCAGATGAGACTTTTCACCAAATCGTCATTCATAGCCGCACGTGCGATGCCAGTACTCCTTATTTCTCTGATACTAGAATACAACAAAAAATTTGGGAGCGAAATCATTGAATAATTTGCGTGATGACAGTCAACAACAACATTTCTTTACCTTCTTTATCACTGACAAGGACAGAGGTCGAATTCCTAACACCGGAGATGACTAGATTACTGAAATGTCGTCGTGACTTAAATCAGCGCTCTTTAATTTTTTTTTTTACATTGATAGTAAATTCCCTTTTCTATTTAACAATTTTCTCTTTTCCTTCTTCGAGAACGTTGTAAACTTTGGGGGGCGGTTTTATATTTTGAGCCATTTTATGTTGTTGTTCAAGAAAAAAAGTCCCGTTTCCGTCCCCGTCCTCGATGTTTTATCTTTTCAAGTATTCGTATCTATTCACCGACACGCTCGTTTTCAATTATCACTGTCTTTTTGACACGGACGAAACCTTCCACTGAGTGAGGCCTTATACGAGTGCTATCAGTCATGGATAGAGTCTCGTTCCGGTGAGCGGATATTGACAGTGCACTTTTACGGTTGAAGCGGAATTAAAATCATTCCTTGAAATTACCAATGCAAAAAAAAAATAATAAAAACGAGATTAGTGCTGATAGCTCCGTGCAACAATAAAAACGGAAAGCAGATAAGGACAAGCAAAGAGTTAGTTGATGACAGAGAAAAAAATAAAAAAAACACTTCTTCCGATGAACGACACAGGTTTACAAGCACCGAAAAACGCCCTCAAGAAATAACACCGCTTTTAGCTTTCAGTACACAAAACTACCAAAGAAGTGCTGTTTAATATTAAAGGGATAGTGAATCGAAACTTAAAACATACCTATGACGTTCAGATACTGTATACGTTAAACACGAACAGCTCTATCTGCTAATGACAGCGTCACGCTTGTATTTTATACATAGGGCTGTATTTTTTGTTATAAATGCTCGTGTCTGTCGAGCGCTTCAAAATCAGCCATCGAAGAGCGCGGTGCGCCTCGAGATATCCGTCGCGCCCGTGACTTGCCCGCGAAGTCATCCGCCTTCCTAGGGCGAAGCTTACCATATGTAAGAGCGATGACGTTTGGTGGCGTCAACCTGCAACTGCTCCGCTTAGTGAGAGTACCCGAGGGCTGTAGCGTACCTCCGGAAGATTGTGGAGCCAGTGGAGTTGTGCGTGCTATGACATCATGACTGACCATCGTTCCACGAGCGAGCTGTTCCGGTGTGCGCTTTTTGGAGAATACACTCGGAAGAACTCTCGGGTTCAACCGATTCTATCTTTTCCGTCAAGTCACACACTGCAGCACATTGGGGTTTCTGATTTAGCCCACATCCCGAAAGTGCTCGCCTCACGAGTGATTACCTTCCGCAGGACCCCAGGTGGGAAAGGACAGGCACGCGAAACCCTCGTACCGGCGCCTCACAGTTAACAAGTTTGTTCCCACAGCCTTCTGCCACAAAGTGTTTCAGCATCCCGCCGTAGACTCGTCGAGAAAACCCACCGAAAATTGTGGTGAAGGTAACGATGCCGCGACAAAAGCACGCGGAAGCAGCAGAACGGAGGAACCACGAGACAGACGAGACCGAGATCATCGAGATTATGGATGAATGTATGCTAACGGTTGTCGAAAAGCAGTGCGTCGTCTGCTCCGCGACATGGCCGATATTGCTACATCGGCAACGTCGGTTGCCGATGTCGCCATACTGGAAACAATGCCATATCGTGCGAGATGCTGGAATATTTCCTACCTCATGTTGTCAAAGTAGACGGCAGGACACCTTCCCGCGGGACATTCGTAGGGCGAGGCAATTTCTGCTTACCTGATTTACTATCCGACTGATCACAATGACCAGACTCGGTGAGGGCACCAACTCCACAGATATACAAATATCACTTAGAAGGCGCCATAGTACTCGGTGTCGTTCATTTATTAAAGCGAGCATGGAAGCAGGCGCAGTCCGATGAGGAAGAACGGCGGTGGCATCACTCGAGTATTTCACGCAGGCTATCGTATCGATATTTGTGTGACCGCAGCATTGCCACGCCACCGCGAAGAAACGCGTACACCAAGACGATTTTGCGTCATTCTTTTGTCACAGGAATGAACACTAAACGAACGAAGGGGAGATATCGGTGTAGAGGAAGCTTGCGCAGAAAACACGACCACAATTCTCACATCGTCACACAAGAACTACCACAAAACAAAGGAAGAAAATGCTCACATCGCCTCATTTTTGCAACTCGACTTGTCTCAATGGCGAACACTAAGCGATTGAAAAGAATCGATCGGCACCGCTTTCGTTGGTCTCGTCGAGCGTGGCTTACCCGATCACCCAAACGGGTACACTTGGAATGCTGACGATGACTAAGCTGGACGGCGAGGCGATCGCTGAATTCTCACATTGTAGCACAGAAACTACCGCACACAAATGCGGAAACCGATAGAGCTCTGCGACAAAAACCCGGGTCACTTCCAGAGGTCGGCGTCCCTCAGCGAAAACGACGTTTAAAGAAGCTCTGGCCGTGTTTAAAAAGAGTGTTCATCAAGTCCTGACGTGAGTGACGTCAGAGAATGTGTGGAAGCGATTGGCTGGTGGAGTGAATTTAAGATGGTAAACTGTATTTTGGATTTCTGGTTTGACCAGAGAAAAATGGACCCCACCAGCGATGACGCCACAACATGGCGCTCTGCTCCAATCAAACCGCTGCGGCCGTTGTTTTCAAAGGGAATGCACGGGGGCTCGACGTCAGGTTAAAAATAGTCTGATAAAAAATAAATGATTTTTTGTAAGCATTGCGTCTTCTCAATATCTAATCATACGGACATTTTCTGTCGTCGCAGTACCATAAAGCCACGACAAAAGCCCGTAATAAAATTTCACAGCCGGTTTTGTCTTGCTAGCAGACGACACGATGGCTTCGCGGGTTTAGTGGTTCTTCCTCAGGGAGTACGCGACTACGTTGATTGAATTTGGTGACGATCGACGAAATTTCTAT
The DNA here is from genome assembly GCA_013358835.2 of Ixodes persulcatus. Classification (NCBI taxonomy): domain Eukaryota; kingdom Metazoa; phylum Arthropoda; class Arachnida; order Ixodida; family Ixodidae; genus Ixodes; species Ixodes persulcatus. The sequence goes on from JABSTQ010000956.1 coordinate 183,377, forward strand.
TCTCGAGGTCAACTTTCTGAAGCGAAGAGTGCCCGTACGCCCGTGCACAGCTTTGATCGACGCTCGAGGTGACCGAGCGCGAACGCCTTCCCGTGGAGCTTGCTTCCGCAATATTTCAGAAGGGTGAAAGCAATGTGAAGCCGAATCCGGTACGACGACAACGTGAAGTGTATCAAGGTCGAAGTGCAGGCCAGCACACGTTTTAAGAATTTCTGACAGCACAGTTGCTTCAGTGCACATTTGTGTAATCAAACAAACTGTCCGTAACAGATATATATATAACCTACCCGGTGTTATTATAAAGCTCCTTCGCTATTCGGGGTGTTACTTAAAACTGAAGAATCAGTAGGATTTTTACTGAGTGTGATGGTTACATGCAGGTACAAAACACACACCCATATTGCGAGCCCGAGCAGCGAAGTTTGGGGTCTCTAACCGTTGATGTTAGAGTCAAAATAGTTGCTCATTAATTACAATGCACGTCAACTGGAAAATCAAAAAGAGGTCCCGACGCTGCTTCGATAGCATTGATATCATGTTCTAGAGAGATGCTTTTCTCGCTGCATTTTTATCAAGTCTACATGCAATCATCACACGCATGATGTTTTGTGATAATTTTCGTCGTATAGTATCCCGTATCGCACGCCAATACAATTCGTTTTATAAGCCCAATTTGTTTTTTTATGCCTGCCATGTTAAAAAAATACAAAATCAAAATCGTATCATTTTGCAAATGATTCAAAATGTTGCAGACGGCATACTTCAGTCATTCCGTACGCGTTCGTCATGCGTCCGTCGTCTGCCTCGTTTGCAGTAGCGCTAGTCTGCAGCAGACATTTTGAGACGTCTCGAGGACTGGAAGTTGTCGTCGCAAATATTTCAGAAACAGCCGATAGTCGGTAAACTCATATGTCGTGGTAAATGTAAAATCTAGGCTTCCTATATGTCCTCTTTTTAGACGTTTATATTCCCCGTACGAGTATTGACCGATCGTTCTTCGGAGCGAAATCCCATCCTATATATTCGTCCACGACAACGCTTCTAGCAACGGGTTGTTTGGAGCAATGACCTCACACTTATGTGGTCAATGGGCGACTCCCTCGCCGGGGGGTGATGTTTTAATTTTTTTGCCAGATTCCTCATAGGTCATCCTGGTAATATGCCACACCACCTAGTGATAATTACAAAATTGCACAGGAGAAGCGAATTCGCTTAGAAAAGCTGAGGGAGGAATGATACTTTAGGTTTTTTTAGTTTATAGGCTAGGTGGCGCAAGCTACCGCCCGCTATATAGTGTATAACCGTCAGCATTCAATCCTCCATCTATCTTAAACCTTCAGTATTACGTTCTGGCCATCTGTACTAGTGAGCGCACTTCCCATACACTGGCCCTGCCGTCGGGAGACCGATGATGTCACGACATTCCATCGAAGCTTCACAAACATCCACCAGGTCGTTTCGGGTTATTATTTAATTCAGTTAAAATCCTATTTTCTTGCGTTTTCTAGCGAAATATTGATGTTTCTGAGGTTCTATACTGATCTCTACGAAATGTTGAAGCAAAGAAATTAGCTCCAGAATTTTGTTTCCGTACCCCTTTAGGCGCCTTACAAACTAAGCATTTCTTGGCTTCCGGTTATTGTTTTAAAGGAACCTCTCTAGGATTAGCCAAATACTAGCGAACCGCAATCACGCTTCCGTTTCCAAATTTAAACCTTCCAGAGCGCGCACGCAAATATCATAGGGTGCAATAAATGTAAACAATGACGCTGAAACTCAAGCCTCTTATAAAAAAGAGGTAACACGACGGAATGATTAGAGAAAGCTTTTTTGTCAAACATAAAGTGAAAACGTGAAGTTAAGCGTTCAAATGTCATGTTGAAGAAACAGATTAACGGAGGGTGAGATTATTCAGTTTCCAAATTAGGAAAGGGATCTGTTGAAATTCACCTCTCCCACTACGCGTTTCTAAATACGGCCGACGTAGCAAAAAAGAAAATGAGAAACGATTTCTTTTTTTACGATTACCGTTAGGGACTTAAGGCCGAAATTTCCACAAGACCGTAAATGACAGCTCCCATTGATTAGCATTACCACACGTGTTTTGCAACTCGGCAATAACAATATTAAATTTAAAACAATAAAGGCGTATACAGTCGCACGGATTAAGGATAAAGTTCAAGAAGCACGAGAGCGAACGAACATTTTTATGAAAACATGAACAAACGACGTTAACCAGCGCTTTCGGCCACCAGCCTGCTACGCCGGGATCAAGGAGCAGAAGAACGGAGAGTCAGTCCAAGAGACCGACGACGGAACAGCTCGCAGAGCTCGCCGCTGTTTTACCGGGTTTTGTGGTCGCTCCAAGAAATTTTGAGGTATGGTAAAAGTGCGTTCAGAGGTTTGTGTTGTAAAATAAAGGCAGAGCCGAATATAATGCACTGTGATTTGTGTCACATTGCGATGCCTGCACGATATTTCGCCCTGAGAAAAATGCGGTTTATTAACCATTTTATATTTGCCTGCTCTGTCGTACGCATGACCGCTATCGCAGCGCGTTCACTGTCGAAAACGCGATGAGTTGACAACTGTTTCCAAGCATCGGCTTTCGTTCCGTTCTGCAAAGATCAATTCGCATACTGCTGTTTTCTTTTTTTTTTTACATGCCTATGCGTAAAACAATTTACGTCACAACCGTTATTTCATCACGTTGCGAGCGTAAACTTTGCTCAATCGTCCACCGTACGCTGTAAGATCGTGATGTTTTTAATGCATTACCAATGTCAAGAAATTTTAATTCCGTGACTGGCGTCAAGAGACGACGCGTCATGAGTCCATTTTATTTTTGTTATCTCGCGTTTCAAGGCACGCAACAATCCGTTTTCCTTCAAGTCCTGACCACAGCCGACGCGACGATCGGACAGAGCCAATCAAACTGCGACAAAGTTTCGTCGTCATCACGGGCTATTCGCAACTCGAACACGTCGCTCGCCCCCTCGCGGATGAACGAAGAACCAGAAAAGCGAGGACGGCGCGCAGATGGTGGCCACGGAAATGTCCGCCTTGGTGCTGCTGTTACCGCACGGTTCTGGTCGGTGTGTTCGTGCACCATGCAATTTTAACAAAAAAAAAAAAAGAAAAAAGCTGAGCGCGTTAAAATATGAAATATTTTAATCCGCTCCGCGACTCTTAAAAAAAAAATCTAAATGTTCATTTTCCTAACGCACGTCAAACATCCCCGTCACCCGTGATATGCTCCTGCCCTGACCGCTTCGTATTTTGTAGGGAAATAAATTAATTTAAGCACACTGGCCAGCGTCAGCGAGCGGGCAGGCGCACGGAAAATGCTTAAGAATTATATATCCCCCTGTCTTCTGCCATCTTTGCGATTACCGCCCCGCCATTCTAAAGGGCGCTGGAGTTGCAAATACCAACAAGTACACAAAAGCGCAGAATCGTGACTTTTTTTAACCAAAATTGCAAAGGGAAAAGAAATTGCGCCGTGACGATGCATTTTTGGCGCTGCTCTATGAGCTCCATTGGATATCACCCACGGACGCGGTCGGACTTGTAGTGGTATGGAGTATGGAGCTTTGTTTTGTTTACAAACATGAACCGCTCCGGTTTGCAAGGCTGTCGAGCTTGCTTGTATGTCACCGGCGCTACAAAGCATAAATGCTACACGGACAACAAAATTGGATGTTCAGTGAGGGCCTTCGGTTGTACGATCTAGCGTTTTGGAGGAGACAAGTTGGTTTACAAGAGTATTGGAAAAATTTGAAACAGATCTCGCGTTTCTTGGTTCTTTTGGTGTTCGCCTGGAGCATTGGTTGTCAGACACTTCATCGGCGTTTCACGTTGCGGTGTTGACGTGGGCTTTTGTTATTTTTTTTTTAATGAACCGGAAATTTATTCGGATGTCAAAAACCAATGAAACACCACCACCTGGTTTCGTTTGCAAAAAAAATGGTCTATAGAAATAATTACCATAGTGTGCCGCTTCTCTTTGTTCATAGAAAACATTATTCAACAATAATATTTATACAGGTACCTATTTTTTTATAAATACATAATTTTCAAGCTTCTCGCGGGCCGTAAAACAATTGGGAAGCTGACGCGCTAGTTTCTGCTTTCTGCCAGGATGACTTCGGTTGCAAATTATTTACAGGGAATATATGCGCACTCACAAAACCCCGACACAAGAGGAAAACGTAAAAAAAAAGAGAAAAAAGACGGACAGCATAACGACGACTCAAATTACACCGGAAACCATGAAATTATTGGTTTGAATGGCGATTACATAAAACGACACTTCATTGGTAGATTTGGAGACGTCAATGAGTTGTCCTTTTATTTTTATTTTTTTCGTGGTCTCGAAGTTTTATAAGAACTGCGGCATTACCCTTATTTCAATATGTCACATCTCTGATAGGAGCGTTTACGGTTTGTCGCTTTGGTTAGAATATTCTAACGCAAAGAACCGTCGCCTACCTACGCTTACGCTGGGCCCATATACATACCAATCTCAGCTTTCTACATGCATGTAAAAAAAAAAACAAAAAAACATCCACTTGTTTACAGCTGCCAACTGCAGGAACCTTTCTATGACGTCAGAAAAAGGTCTGGCCTCACGCGTGCTTAATAACATTACCGTTAAATAGGGCTGCAACCACAGCCTCAGATCTTAACTCTGATAATTCTGGACAAAGTACCCTCAAAGGTTAACGACCTACCTATCACCCCCCCCCCCCCCTCAAGCAAACAACATAAATCACACCTAAGTAACGCCTTCGAGGGGAAACAAAATGCAATTAAGCTTCTTTCTGCACAGGGTATTAACTTCAAAAACTGCCGTTCTGAGGAAATATTGATTTTTGTGCCTTTGCTTATCATAGTTTTGGGAACTCTTTGCCTTTTCTAGTCGACGGAAAGCGTTGACGGCATACCACGAGGTCAAGTGGTTTCTCCTCCACAGTAAACTGAGAGGCTTCTGGCGAGAGTTCCGCACCCGATTTGCAAACAAGGCAAGCCGTGCCCGGAGTATTTATGCAAAGTTCACCGCTCCGCGACAGGGACAATCGATTTCTCTCATTTACGACCGCCTGCTTCGCTCAAGCGGGTGCCCTCGACTCAGATTTGCTTTGTGTTTGTGGCTGAGTTTGGCGCGCAACGCTGTGTATTGCTAATGAAAGAGTAATAAGACGCAAGGAGTCAGCGGTGTGGAAAAAAGAAGGAAACAGCTGAGACTTTCGATTTCTCTTCTGGTCGTACTTTGTGTCTTTATTTATTTATTTATTTTGTGGTGGTTTATGGAGGAGGAAGAGGTGCGTAGAGTTATCGGGGTTTCGGGCGTTTTAGTTTGCTCGTACAGTTACCTTTTCGTTTTTGCCTCGACGCTGGTGCGGTTTTTCGGACACATACGGGAAAGTCAGAGAAATCAAATCTGTCAAAAGTTTTTAATGTATCCGACGGGGTCAAACTTGAGAAAAGACGTAACTTCTAATGATTGATGCGTGCCGCTTTTTGCATCACATCGTGACTCTAGTTTGTCGAAAAGTCTTTACGGAAGGTGATGGAGGAAGCCGAAGCCAATCCATCACGTTTGCCCATGACGTTGTCGCAACATTTTAACCTGGGGCCCTATTACCGTCACGCCCGCGTGGGTGGCAAACAGCATCGACTATGAAAGATCATTATCTCGATGAGTACTCTTTTCTCAACCAGCATTTATTTTTATGCGGTTTTAAATAAAAGTAATTGGGAAAAACAAATAATTTTAGTTTTTTCATTTTTCTTTTTTACTTGCCAGGAAAAAGTAAACGAAGTATGTTCGCTCAGGCGTATCTTTTCTTGTGTTATACTATTTCGAAAAAATAAAATAATTAAATAAAAAAGTTCGACTATTAGAGAATGCCAATTAAACTTGACAGACTTATATTAGACATTTCATTGAAACCTACAAAATTAACTTCGCTTATTTCCTAAGAGAAACCGTCTTTTACGCGAGGCTATGATTTCCCTTACATTGACGGGATGTGAACTTTGCTTGTGGAGCAAGAAGCGCCCTAAATCTTAAAGCAGCCGAAGAAAATGTTTTGATAGTATCACAACCATAAAAAAGTATGCCCCACAATCTAGGCACAAGCATGCAAATATAAGAAGAAAAAAAAAAGAAAGAAGAAAAACTACGCGCGTGAGTAGCCGGCACTGCACAGATAGTGCCACATTCTAAAAAAAATTCTTTAAGAAGAAGTTTTAGAAGATATAATTCATTCAGCGCTTAGCCGCCATATGTCTTTGATATCGCGAGGTTCCAATGGACCCTTTCAGAAATTGTGAAAGCTTGCATAGATTATGTGTATCCTCCATTCGTGGGTTTCATCGCTTCGGATGTGAGGCCCGTGATTGGTTCCGAGTTTGCGCCGAGCACTGACGCAGAACTCGTGCGAATTGCGTTTCGATCCGAGTAAACTCGGAATGCTGACGAAGCGCTTGCGTCCAATGCGTGCTTACAGCGCATAACCAACTAATAGTGGCCGCACATAATCTATGCAAAGTTTTGAAATTAGTCTATTTTAGACATTGTGTTAAAAAACTGTTTTTATCAGCAGAAAAAAGAAGTCCAATGAATGTCCGCGACAAAGAATTTATAGTACGTTGCATATATATATATATATATTAATCGGGACAAGCTTCATTCGCAAAGAACTCCACTCTTTCTATTTAGCAGAAAGAACGCTGGAGAAGAGGCGAGTGGAGAGTAAAAAGCGAGAAATTATTGCGCGTATAGAGCTTTGTGGGAAGAGCTTGTCCTGGCTTCCTTAATCATGAAACAGACCATCATCATCATCACCATACTGTCTTTATTTTTGTGCCCATAAAAAAAAAAAAATCTGGCGGTATTCTGGAGCAACGTAATAATACGTAAAACCATGCCGAAATAAATAAAATTCCCTTTCCTAAATATCTGCGTATATATAGTGCGCGTAAGCCGGTCCTCACTCCAGGGAAAACCTCAGGGGCCAACCCCAGACGAAGCTTAGCTGAACCGTACTATAACGGGTGCATCAGCCCAAACTGAGCCAAATATCACCATCAGTGCATCATACAATGTTTTGCCTAACCGCAACGTAATCGTTACTGTAAAAGATAAAGAGCTATTACCTATTGTTTATTGCATTTAACGCGCAATATCTCGTATGCCTAACACGATAAATTATTGTTTCGAGACTCGTCCGGCCCTCGGTGTGGAGCACTATGTACCCAATATTTCGAGGTTGTTTCCAAGCTCTTCGATGTACACGGTGCGACACTGTTGGCAGGAAGAAACGATGGCCAGTTGTTTTTTTGTTTTTTTGTTGTTTTTCTCCTGGAATTAGACCGCGGCCATAAAATACTAGTAGAGTGATAGAAAATAATTATGTGTGGCTTTAAGCTAAGCGGTAACATTTCATTGTGTTTTTGCTTGACAGTAATTTTCGCATTAGTAAAATGTAAAAAAAAAACGACAATCTTGTGTATGGGAGATTTGTGAAGCCCAGCGGCTGTTTCTAAACGAAAGTGAGGTGTTCAGTTTCTTCCAATATTGTCACGAACGACAATTGACGAGGCGATAATAACTGAAGAAACTAACGTTTAATGGGGCGAACTTGTGCCCAAAAATAAAAAGGAAAAACGACAACAACAGAAGAAAACAGAGCGTCGCGGGCGTCGAGGTCGGCGTGAGGGCAGAGTCGAACGCTGGGGCGAAAACTGACTCCGGTTCGCCACGCGGAGCCCCTTATGTACATGCGTAAGCTTCTGGAATAATCAGCGTAGAATGTTCGACGCTAGAGCATTCGGACCTCGAACACGCAACAGGATTCTCGAATTTACCAGAAAACTAGATTGCAGGAATAACAAAAGATGCGACGCTCCCAGGGATCGAACCCTGGCTTTTCGCGTGGGAGGCAGGCACGATAACCATTTGGCCACGCGCGCGCTGCCATCTTGGCCAGCTGCGCGCGCGGAGGAAGTCGAATACGCCTAAAATCAGACTCTTTGGTGAGCGTGTAAATTCACTTGGAATCTGTATGAAACTTAAAAGAGAAAACGCACCTCAAGTAGCAGAGACAAGATGACTGGCGGTGAACTTTGGTACACGGCGACGCGAGGAGCTCGTATTCCATGGAGAAGAAGCTGAGGTCCTTCTAGGCTGGAACGGTAGCAGCGACGCTGAAATGCCCCTCCCACGACGCCAGCGTTGCCAACGTAAGTGCAGCTGATGGAAAGAGAAAAGAAAAACGTATTCGGATATTTGCGCATTATTCCGCCAGTTTTTTGCCACCAGCTGCATAATTTCAGTTATGGTATTTCTATAAAAAGTTTATAATTATCACGCTCAAAGCGATAATTAAACAAAAGATTGAGAAGAGGGCTAATTTTTGTGTATTTGGTACATTTTTATGGTAATTGTTTAATACTAAAAATTGCATATTCATCGCAAAGTAGCGATCTCAATGCCGTTCAAATTCCATAAAATAAATTAATAAGTGTTTTTAAACAAATCTAAGTTTTACAATATCCTCGAATGATGCCTACCTTTTTACCCATTTTAAAAATTCAAACCACACTCACGCAAAAAAAAAAAGAAGAAAAGAAACATCGGCAAAAATATTTTACGAAAAGTCTAAGGACCGCGGGGTAAAAATGCGCGAATTTTCTTTTAAAATCAGAAATGGTCGAGCGAAACGTCTGGGACGTTTGAAATGGAATGACCCTATAACCTAGAAACCACAAGTACAGGAAAGAGACAGAATTTCTAGTTCGATACCAGCACCAGACGGATTTTTTCGGTCGCGCTCTAGTCACCTAGATGTGTTGGAGATATGTGTTTGTCCTTTGTCCCCCTTGTTCCCCTTCTCGAGTGATTATTTTCGTCACAACGATGAACATTTTTCATATCTCTGGAACGCCTATTTTTCACTGCGCGTTGATACTTAATGAGCTTGTACTCACAAACGCGTCACCTCCATGAAGTTCCTCATTTATTCTGGATAACATATATAAGTGTGTAAATGCTTCACAGTGAAAAAAAAAGTTTTTTTTTTAAATATGTTTTGAAACAATTTACGTACAAAGCAAATCAACATTGTAACTATCTACAGACGAGTGAAAAAAAAAAAATCTAGTTAAAGTAGTTTTAATAAAATGCAGTTCCTGTTTCAGGGTACCTATATTTTTTTTTTTTTTTTAAATGAGAGCAATACTGGATAAATTACGAAGCTATGAATATATTTTATTTCCTGTTTCATTGAAAACATTCAAAACATACTATAACTCGAGCTCAAATTTAAATTGCGTCCAAAACAATCTTGAATTTTTTTTTAATATGCGAACACAATTTTTGTACAATCACAACGTTATCCCGTCCTTTCCTTTGAACAACAACTTCAAGACACCTCCAAGAAATTGGTACGCGTGTTCGAGACACCCGTCACCTGAAATTCAATTTTCGGAACACATCGTTTCTCCTTTCCGTCGGCGCCCGTCGCAGAAATGCTCAATAATTATGTTTTCTGTTCTCGCGGGAACGAAGCTAGACCTCAAAGGTTTACAAGATAAACTGTAATACTAAAGTACACATTAAAAAAAATCGAATTGCTACAGGCAGCTGGCAAAAATTCCAGCTTATATTTCAGCAAATATCGGAATCAAAATCACCCTATATCTTAGAAAGACAAAATACCCAAGAATGCTTCCTTGCCAGACACCATACAATACGAAACAATGAAAAGGGATGCTGCTGTTTTTGTTGACTTACTGAGATAACTTTGAAAAAAAAAATTCTTATTTAGTAAAGAATGCATGGCTAATTCATAGATGCGATCTCATCGGGAGGGGGGATATAAGTAATAGTTTGGACAAAAAATAAAGGTGATGTCGGAATATTGAGCGGCGTAATTTTTGTGAAAAGGGTAACTAAATAAGTAGAGTAGTTTCGTAACACATATCAGTCATCTTTCGTAAAGGCATGTTGGTTATGAAGCAGTGAATCGATTGAGTTGAGCTAGAGTTACGTGTGTATGACGTGCTTTCTTGTTGAAAGCGATTGGACAGTGAGTCGGCTTCAAATATCAGCGGTACTCGAGCATCACGCCAGTATTTTAATAATAATAACTATGAGGCTTTATTTGCAAAATATTGAAAGAACAATATTTATGAACATCATGTTTCTCGCCTCATTTTTCGCAGTTAGAGAGAGATTGTATACCTAATTGGCTTTTACATTTCCGGATCAAAAAATCGCCCTTTCTTTATTCTATTTTATGTATTTACACGTAGAGAGAAACAATGAGGAAGCATAGTGAAAACAAATGTGATAGGGGAAGTAACTAAGCAAAAGTTATGGACTCAGTTACTGGGACCGCTTTTCATCAACGGCACCGTCACTGGCAGAGCCGAATGGCAGTGGAAACCGAAACATTTGAGTTAGACGAGCTCAAAGTTTTCATCTCCGAATGTTTATTATGCAAACACAAGAGATCGTGCGCACAGAAGTGCCCTGTAACAAGCGGAGTTTGAGCTCTCACGAAAATCCTTCGGAAGCAACAAAATGTCCTCTAAAGTTTCAGCGTGGGATAAATATACTATAAACCCCCAGAAATACCCGGCTCCCCTTTTCCAGAAAACGAGATATAAAAGTAAGCAGGTAAGCCCTTTTCAATGGCATTCTGAAGTTGACAAAGAAGATTATTTTAGTCGTGCCACGTAATTATTGAAAATCTAAGGTTACGAAAAGTAAAAAAAAATAATAAGAGAGAAACGTCTCGCACACCCGGACGATTGTGCCATGGAATTGAGTTTCAGGAAAGTGGGAACAACTCTTTGTTATCGAAATAAAGTTAGCAGCAGCTGTAGACGCGCAATCAAGAAAAAGCGATATACCACACACCCTCTCCTTGTGACTGGCTGTCAAGATGGCTGCGAGGCGCCAAACCGTGACAAGTAAATTTATAACAAAAACGGGACTTGTATAAAAAAGGAAGCTTCTCAGACACCGGACGATTCTCAGCCTTCCAGAAACAAGGCACGCGCACAAACACCGACAAACCAAAATCACTTTTTTTATATTGCATCGGCGTAATTTGATGTTTCGTCCTGGTCCGCTACAAAAACACGAAGTCGGCAATTTCACAACTCGGGAAACAAGTCAATTGAAGGGCTTGAGCCTAAGGATCTGACTAAAGAAACAATTTAAAATGAACTGCGACACCCAAGGGCAGTTTAAAGGCCAGTTCAAACATGCATCACAGCGCTGGGGTAGGGATACATTAGCGCTGTATAAACGCTACTGTCAGCACAGGGTCGGCGCTGAGGCACTGTAACAGCTGCCGCTGTAAAACGAAAAAGACCCCTATAATCAAGCCACATCGCTGTGCGTGAATACGGCGCAAACACAAAGGCAGTATTCGCGGCAGATTCAAAGAAAGCATCCTTCGGCGATCTCTCCGCCACACGCTCAACACCGCAAAAGCACGTTTGTGCCTTGTATGTCAAAATATTACCTTATGGCATAACCTTTAAAGCCTTTTCACTCGCAGGTTCTACTGGTATTGCCTTCTTTCTTCCACTTCTGACGTTAAGTCGCAAGCACTAAAATGAACCTCTAGCGAACCTCGACTGATTCCTAAAAAAAAGTATAAATAACTGATTCTTCGACGCACCTGTCTGCCGAGTTAAACATTCTTCAGATATCTCGACAACCATTGCCGATAAAAAAATAGACATCGCAAAATAGAAAACATCATGAAAGACTTGATCACAAAGAATATCGTGCCACTGTAAGACTGTTCCCTAGCAACGCAGAGCGTCAAAGACAAAATTTTAACCGTTATGTTTTTATTTTTTTTTAAGAAAGGCAAGGTGTGAATTACTCGCAACCTCGAACACCACCTCACACGAGCCTCACTGCGTGTAACTATATTTTCTTTAAAAAAAAAAAAAAAAACTTAGTTTTGTTAGGAAGTTACGAGTCGAAATCGGTTTAAACGTGCAGTCGGTTATTTCGAACCGCGGTAGAACGAACAACTCCGTAGAGAGGAGAGCATAAGAGCGGCGACGTGAAGCTCATAAGGCTCGCATGGCGTTCACACGACCCCTTTCGGCAATAATTTACGATCCCCAGTAACGCGACGGCATATACGTTGCATGAAGAAAAGAGAGAGCGTATGAGTTATATACGACGTCCAGCGCCGTCATCACCTAGCCTACGGGCGGTGTACTCAAAGAATACTGCGTATAACGGCTTACTTGGATACAGCCGTGCGTTTACCTTCACATACACGTCACCCTTACGTGTTTTCGCACCATGTAGAATTAAGAAGACTAAAAGAGATACCCTAAAGCGCGAGTTAGTATAAGTTAACGCAAGGATGTGAGAGAGAAAGCTTTGTTGTCAACTGTGCTTTATTTGTTTAGCAAACTAAAGGGATGTTCAAGCTGTGTTCTAGAAGTAACTTTATGCTGTGCCGTTAAATAAGCCTTTTCGCTCGTAAACATAAACGTTATATGGGTGTGAAGTCTCGGACGCTAGACAAGGCATACAAACGGGAGACAAACACAAAACCCAATGTCTTCGTAAAGACGTCGCACCTCAAAAGGTACAGGCACTCGCACAAACTGTGCTTATTATTTTTCGCTCTGCTTGTTTCTTAGACACTGTATGTTTTTGCTACTGTTTTTTTTTTTCGCGTGTTTTGAAAGACCACTTTCTTGCAATGTTGTTGTTTTGTGTGTGCTGTTTAACCCCACGACGTTGACACAAATGTACAGGGAGTTTCCGTGAAAAGAAAACCGTGTTTTTCTCTGCCCGCGTAGATAAACTATACATCGCAGAAAGCTCAAACTCCACGAGAATGTGACGCTAGAGGTTGGGATGTAACGCGAAAGTCTGAGAACATGACGTTACCTTAGTAAAAAAAAATAATTGAGAAAAATGAAATTTATTTATGAGCCGACGTCCACCTAAGCCTAATATCGTCAAAACAAAACTCGACATTGTAGACCCTTGTGGGATTTATATCAGTGGAGAACACCTTTCGGAAAAAAGAGGACATTATTTTATTTCTTGCTGTCAATTTTGTTTACTGAAATATACGCTACAGGTGCCCACAATGTCTTTTTTTTTTTTTTTTTACAATATTAGGATTAGGTGACTTCTGGCTCTTCGAAACATTTCGTTTTTTTCAATTATTTTTTAATCGAGGTAACGTCATGTTCAAAAACTTTCGCGTTCTGTCCCAACCGCTAGCGTCACATGCATAAAGAGTTCGAGGTTTCTACGATGCATATATATATATTTGTTTTTGCTCAGGCTGAAAAACACGTGAATTTTCACGTGACCTCTCTGTATATTACACGTCTTAAATGTTCGAAAATAAGCCAAACTAATTCACCGTTAAAAGCCCTTCTCCGAAGTTTGGTGCCCATAATATTAGGAGTACAACAAATCCTATTTGCAATTATAAGCAAGTTTCAACGCCCGCCATTAGCATTCGGCACGCGCTGTATCCAGCAGACCTAATTTATATGGCACGGCTGAAAAACAAATCAAATTTACCCTCTGCGCGATCGATGCAATTGGGAGTCGGTTTCAGGTGAACTCCGGCCGTCCCTCATAAATATTCGACTGCATGCGCGAGTAGACTGCGGAAGCCGACATGGGATTCAAGCTAAGTGGATCTTTGTGAATCTTCGTGTGTACCGTCGTCGGCCGTATTTCTGCTTTTACATTTTTATTGCACCTGTACATAGCTTACGTTCCTAATAGCAAAAACGCAAATATAATTTTCTCCTTGAAGTGTTTGTGAAATTGTTTCTTCATATCTTGTTGATTTATACCCCGTTTTATTAGCAACTTTTAACATATGTGTATTTGAACCCTCTTTTTGAGCTTCGTGCATGGTTAGATCACCCGATGCTTTTAATATTCCAGCATCTCGTGTAACTTTGTGAGTGAATTTACCGTGACAGCTTTGAGTTCTAGTGATTAGGTGTAGCGGATTCGGCACAACTCGCCAATATGATACACTCTCTCCTGCGAAAATATAAAAGGCCCACCACAGATTTTCACAATCGATTAATTTATTGAATTAACAAACTACAACCAGGCAGTCAACCTAGTTGGGAAACGACCCTGGGACAACACGCTGTTTCGCAGTTGTTTTTATTTTACATCTCTCACACTGTAGTCTGTGGCACTACCAAAAACCTAAAAACAAAAAAAAGGTCAGCAAAAAAAAAATAAAAAGATTGTCGAGTTTTGGGTGGGTGAGCGCCCCACATTAATGCGGCACTGACAGGTCAAAATTAATTTTTGTTTATTATCTGAAACGATTGAAAACGATCCCTGGACATTACACTCAAAATGTGAAACTTGGGAACTCAGTATTTGTGAAATAAGAAAAAAATACAATTTCCCAAAGCAGAAGTTGTAGTTTTGCTTGATCCGCGCCTGTGCAGTGACGTCAAAGATCGAGTCGTCCTGCAACTCGAGTTTCCCTTACGCCTCCGAACCGTTCCGACCCCGATGTGTCGTGTTCGCCCGCGTCCAGCGATCAACCGCTCTCCCCCGTGTGTGTCGCCCATCGCTGTGAGCAGACCACGCTTCACTTTTGAGATGTTTGGTGTCCTTTCAGTGATCTCAAATTCTTTGAAACGGTGTGAGGTCGAAGAGGACGCGCAGTGAACTTTTGTGAGCGACGTGAGGGGCCACGCGTCACGCCGGTTCTGCGTGAAAGGCTGCCTCGGTGAAGTCACAACCGAAACTACGGTATACAGACACCAAACCCAGTTTGTTTTGACCGTTTGACGATTTTCTTTTCGAAGTCTGAGAAGTCGTCGTGCACCTAAAGAAGAGAACTTGGTCCGATTCCCCGACTCACCGATCAACCTCAGTGCATGTGCCGAGCGCCGCCATCTTTCCCGAGGGAGGATAAAAAGCCTGGAGGCGATGTCACTCCGGGGATAACGTAATAAGGCAGGGAAGCTGGTTAAAGTTAAACATTTCTAAAACCCAAGGCGGAGGCTACAAAGAGAGGACCAACACAGGACGTCTTGTGTTTGTCCCGTCTTCATGGCCTTCGTCTTGGGTTTTAGAATTGCATCACTACAGACTCCGATTTTCGGTATTTCAAAAAGGGCCGTAGTGCGTTCGCAATTTCGTTAAAAATATGTTTTACGAGTGCCGTTATAAAATATTAAAAAATATCGCTTATAAATCTTCTAAATTTTATAATCGATTACGTCACAACTAAAAAGAAGCGACGAGGTGAGAAGAGGGAGAGTAGGGCGCCAAGGATAAAAATGCGAGCGCGCGAGGGGATATTTCTTTTTCGCGTATTGGTATTCTTTTGCGCGTTTATGACTATAACTTGCATCGTTTTATAAAAAATAAAAAACAACTTTTGGAGTGTTAGTGCCCCTTTAACTCTAAACACGCTTTTTCTTTTTTGGAGGGGGGAGGAGGGAGGGGGGATAACTTGAAATAATACCGACCGCTTACATTGCTAGCAAGCCGATATAAAGTTCTCGTAAGAAATACCGCAAGTTTTGTTTAAAGCGTGGCAGTCACTGCCTCGCCGTTGTGAATTTCAATCAACCCTGTCTAAGATTTCCGCTACCCCCCAACGTCAGTACATTCAGCGCGGAATTCGATGCGTACATTTCAGCTTACCAAAGAAGCCCACCCAGCAAGGTCTATTACCTTTAAGCTTTCTCTTTTCCTTTTTTTTTTCATTAGGAAGGCGACTGCCTCGTTTGTGGCCCCGTTCAAAGAGTCCCACTTAACCGATCTCGATAATTTAAATACCCCCCCCCCCCCCCCCGAGTTACAATCCATATACCACAGTCACCGACAGCTCATGTAACGCAGCGCGTGACGAGTCCCGCGCATTTGATTACTGCTCCGGAGTCAATGACGTTGCGGCATTACCTAATATGAATGCACAAGAACTAATCGCTGTGCGAGAAGCTTGAAGATAACAAGCCAAGCCCTCGTTCTTTAAGGTGTCTGAGGGTGTAGCGAGACCGTATACATACACGTGGACGACGTGACTGTTGAACTACAACAGGTGCGAAGGATTCAATACTGCCATTGCGTGTGAAGTGCGATTTTTCGAAGGGAGAATATCGGTGGAACGGAGAGCGTCGAGGTTGACACGCCAACAAAAATTTGGGTAGACCCATATGATGGATGAGGATGCCGGTTTAGGTCTGCGTTTTAGATAGCGAATCGCCTAGCCGCTTTCCGAATTTCGCTTATGCGATGTCAACGCAAAGGCCGATATGTGTCAGGCGCCATTCTCTGAACTTGACGGATCCCAGTCCACTGCGCGTTCATGATGACTGAAGCTATCTCCACATAGAGGTGGTATCTGTTATCCGTCACGTTTTGCAGAGGCCATCCCGCTAGTGGCATCAGCCACGTTTGGCGGATGATTGATGATAGTGATGTGAGGACAGAACTTATGCCCCGCCTCGACGAATTCGAAATGACTGCTTTGCGGGCGTTTCGATGGCCTCCGGATCAAATGATTTTGTAGAATCGACGAAAGAGCGCAGCTGCATTACACGCACAGAGCTTATTCGCAGATTCTATGAGCGATTTTGATCTGAAGGCCTTGAAAGGTTTCTTAAAACTGGGCTATAAAACTATATAAATTTCGCCTTGCAACGCTCTCAAGAACAAGCGACGTCAGGGCTTACTGTATGACATCAAGAGATAAATAAACTGTAGAAACCAAAGCTACTGAGCACCACAGAAATATGGTATACCTAAATGTGTTATGAGTCTGTAAGATATCAAGTAATTTTGTGGCACGGTACTTCCTTATTTTCTTCTAATCTGGACCACGTGAAAGCGCGCCTCTCGAAACAAGCGTTTGCTTACGACAGGGTCGACAGCGACATTTTGCTTCAACCTATTTATTATTTTTATCATGTGATTTTGGCACCATATTATACCAAACCAACGACAGCATTGAGATCCCACTGTAAATGCTTGTTTGTCTTCGAACACGAAAGCTTTTTTCTATGGGCTATAGTTTATCTATATGAGAAACCAACTCCGTAAATCGTTCGCGCCGTTATATCTACCCGAACAAGCCCAATTTAGTTTGTTGTCGGTTTTCACTTATTTTCTGGGCCACATATTACACGCTTTCAACACCTTCAACGATCATCCACCGAAAGTTAGTGGCAACTGCACTTCAAATTATTTAACCCGTTATGCAACGCCATCCCGGCACCTAGGCAAACATCACGGGCAGTGATCATGAGGCCCTAGCGTTGCGAACTTTGCGCCGGGCATGCACAAAGGGCCGTTTACTACGAAAAAGTGAAAGAGAGAGGGAGAGAATGAACGTGTATTGAAACACTATGGTCCGGTGCCCGTACTGCGAAAGAGCGCAAACAAAGGAACATACCAAGCCGCATGTTTCCGAAGCGGTGCAAAAGCTCAGGGGTCGCAAAGTGCATTCCCATGCGTAGAGAATGCACTGGGCTCGAATACAAAGCGGAACCTGAGCAGGTCGACGTTGGACAGGGGAACTTTATCCCGCTTTCCTGTATGCACGAGACGCGCCGAAGCTCTGAGAGAGCACCGTATTGAAAGAAAAGCTCGTGGAAGGCCGTTTTGTTTTGACAGTGTTTAACCGTGCATTTTGAGAAAACTAAGCTCTATTTACGGCAAACAGAGGGGTGGCAAAACAATGAACGAAGGCAGTGAAGGGTTAAATAAACGCTAAATGATAGCCATTTTGAAGCACACTAATTTTATTTCAGCATTCAGAGTGTTTGAACAATCGAAAAAGGGATTCGAATGTGCAAACAAACGTCGGTGGATATGTTACCAAAGTGTCGGTTCGGTTACACAAATGTAGCGCAAGAGCAAAGACTCTTTCAAAAAAGGGACAATTAAATATATTTCGAGCTCACGGTGAAGTATAAAAGCGGTATTCTTACTTACTTTCTTTCGAAAAAAGAACCCCTTACGGAGGTCCTTTTTAGAGAGCTGGCTCGAGGTATAACGAAACGGTTAACGCAACAGAGAAGAAAACGAAACTACCAGGCAACGCTGTGATTGCGAGACGTGAAAGAGGAAGGGGTGTACCGAGACAATTGCGACGATGAAATTTATCTGGAAAAATCTAGCAATGGCTACATACAATTCATTAGAGGCGGTACAGAAGAAACAAAACTACGACGGAGCATAAAACCAGGCAACCAGAAGAAAGACAACTAGACAGAGGCGAAAATTATGGCTAATAGGTCGACCCTGTTTTTCACAAAAACTATCTTCAAAGGTTGCGCTTCATATCCTAAAAATAAAAGATCACCCATCTACAACACGGTGTTCTCGAAAGCTGTAGTGACCAATTTGACGAGAGAAGAGAAAAAGAGGACAATTTTTAGATCTCTTTTTTATTTTTTCTAGATATTTTAAATTTTGAGATTTTTAGATTGTGATTTCCAGTCGAACAACATTCCGCCGTTTCGCGGCAGCGGCACCCGACCAAAGTTACCGGAGAAAAACAGCAATTGAGACGAGGAAAGGTCGGCCATAAATATCGGTTGCGAGTTGATTTATGGCGGTCGCCACGGAATTAACTCCGGTCCACTCACTCAGACGTGGTCTACAATGAAGACGGCTAGTCACCCCAGACCGGCGCGGGGAGCTGATATTGGGTACGCAGCTCAGTCCCTATTGGAGTATGTACAGTACGCGTGTGTGTGCCTATAAAAGGCATTACCAAAAATAAGCTTAACTCGAGGGAGGGTTGGGTGAGGCGGGAGCCGCAGGGCGCTAATCTACTTAGGTGGTGACGTCAGTTGTCCACTCCAATAGAGGCAGAAGCGTCTTTCGCCCGCAAATTATGCACAGGCGAACGACGGCGTACAGATTTCTGAATAGCAGAGGGGTGCTTCTTTTCTTTCTAAGAACTCAAGGAACGCCGCGGTAACACTGAAGGGTGACAGTAATAATATGCTCAAGTTTTCTAATACATCCACTATAGTCGCTGACATCTGGAGAAAATCAACTTGGGTGTTCTTTGAGTCACGGCTTGTGGTTTGGGCGCCGTGGGACCCGGGAAGGCAGGGAGCCAGACTTTGGGGGGAAAGCGCTTTATTCGGGTTCCAGGTCTTGCTTGAACCAGCTCCAGCCCAGAACTGCCCGTCTCGTCGATTCTTTCTTCCGTCGTCACGTCACCTTTTCTCGACGCGCCAATCAGCGCACACCACGGGTAACAAAAATATAACAATCACAAAGCCCGATAACCCGTCGGCGGCGGCGCTAAATCCGCTGCCTCATGCATGCCGCATGCATGACACTTTGATTACCATATTCTTTCTTCGTTGTTAGTTTTTTGGCTTTGTTATCAGCTGATATCGCAATGCGATTGGATGAGAAGCGATAATTAAATGCCCCGTAATCGACGCACCCTGTGTTCCTGAAGCTGTCAGCGAGCATAACATAACAAACCAAAGCATCCTATTTTTTATCTTTCTTCTTTTTTTTTTAGAACTAAAAATATTCAACTTAATCTTTGTATCTAAATTGTTTATCTAGGGCTCATGCTTTCACAAATACTTATGCAAGCGTGAATCAAATAAAAACCTGGCACCCCATAGCGCGTGTAAACAACAGCGATAGCTAAAATCAAGGGTAAAAGAAAAACCAAAAAAAAGGAAAGAAACGGACGCCTTAGAGTGCAGTCACGCACACACACCCCTGCTCAAGTGCACGCATGGACAAACGGATTGGATGTAGAAAGAATACATAGGGGATTCAGCGCTTTCAGTATACCGCATTTCTGTGCCCAGTCTTTTACTTCCCCTTTCATTTCGCGCGGGTAAATGCAGAGGAAAAACGAGCAAACAGACGCACATACACGACGAGATGGAAGCGAATCATCACGCCGCTGCCGACTTTCGAGATCTTTTTTGTCCCGGGAGAAAAAAAAAAAGAAAAGAAAACTAGTAATCCTGGGAATTTTCGAAAGCCGCTGCAGCGAACGAAGTGCACGGAACCTCTCACATTATTTCGAAGCTAGGGCCAGAAGAACCCGGACGCATTATCCGTGTTGCTGGAGCGCAAGCGCGAGGGAAAGTCAAACGATGCGGCCCAGTCGCGCGGAAATGTGTCGCCGCTCGTTTTAATTTCGCGTGGCTTCCCGTAGGAAAACCATTCCTTCCTGTTGTCACTCAACTGGCGGTGGAACGGAAGCTACGATTAGGCCGGACGAATCTCACAACGTCCCTGGAATACGATTCCGGTTTCCGTGCGCGCGAGAAGAGCAAGATCACGTGAGAGCAGACCGATCGTCGGTTGGGGCAACCAGCTCCTAGTTTCCCAGTCGCCGTCAATCTTGGAACGCGGTAACTCGAGTCGTCGCGCAGGTTAAACGAGGCGATGAAAGTGTCGAGGCAAAATGAGGAAGGTGAATGGAGAAAAGAAAGTTAAGAGTCAGCGAGCTGTGCATAATGTTTCCTTGGGTCTATGTTCGTGAAAACACCGGCTTTTGCTATTTTTTCGCACGGCTTGCCGAACCGTGATAAAGAATGGACGTATAGGTCCACCCGTGGGATGTTAGGATGGTTGGAATGAAACAAGTCCACCTGGCGCACGTATAAAGGGATCATAAAAATGTCGGAACACCACCAACACTATTTCGGGATGTCGCTTGGGGCGTCAAACGTGATTAACGTTGCCACGTAGCGTTCTAACATGACGCGTGCACTGGCGCTAACAGTGAAGCCTTTCACTTGCCTTCCTGTTTGCAGCGACTCTGCCAATGCGCTTTATGCGTTTATGTTTTGGTAGGTCAATAGTTTTATTTTTTTGTTATTATAGTTGTTCGGAAATAGATGTTGTAATAAACAAAAGTGCG
Source organism: Ixodes persulcatus (assembly GCA_013358835.2). Classification (NCBI taxonomy): domain Eukaryota; kingdom Metazoa; phylum Arthropoda; class Arachnida; order Ixodida; family Ixodidae; genus Ixodes; species Ixodes persulcatus. The sequence goes on from JABSTQ010000956.1 coordinate 204,307, forward strand.
CAAAAGTTATAATCATGTTCCCTAGATTGCCGCACTACAGTTGGCTCAGCGAACTTTGGCTGAGCTTAAACCAAAAGGAGCCGGCTAGAGATGGCCACCTGGGGTTGGAGTGCTCAAAAGATATATGGTATGGATTGTCTAGTTCGGGCGGGATTGAGTGGCTTCGAAGTACATAGAGTATAGGTGCTAGTGACTTGGGACGTGCTTACGTTTCGTGCTGCCTATCTGGGAAGCCACGCTAGAGTATAGCACCGGACAAGGGTTTTGTCCTGCTTCGGAACCGTGCAAATAAAAATAACGAACCTATACTGCCTACGACAGAAAGAGTAAAGTTACGATCCTTCGCATGATGATATCGTAAAGTTCTTCTGTGCTTTCATGAATCAAATGTGTTCGTTCATATTTAGAAGCTCTGTGGCCCCGAAGTTGACGTGAAGATTTTTCACCAGGAGCTCTAGCGTCTTCTTATAAAATCCTACGAAGTTAGTCAAAAGACTGGATAGGCTCACCCAAGTTTGTCAATATTGTCACGAATGACAATTGATGAGGCGGTAAATAAGAAAAGAAACTAAACGTTTAATGCATCGACCTTGTGCCAAAGCAAGAGCAAAAGAGAAAAAGTCTGAGGACACCAAAGCACTTCTTATGAGTTGTAAATGCGAAAGCATGAATGTCGTTCTTCCGCTCCCTTACCGCTCATTCACACTGGAAGCGGATCCGCGTTCGCAAAGCGGTTGCGAACGCGGTTGCATAAAGATCCAGTACAATTGCACGCGCACTTGATATCATCGAGTGCGCGTGCAATTGCACTGGATCTTTATACAACCGCGTTCGCAACCGCTTTGCGAACGCGGATCGCTTCCAGTGTGAATGAGCGGTTAGTTCGTCTCCGGCGTAGTGGCGTGGACGGCCGAGCGCGCGCTCTCGTGAAGTGGCCACGCCACGCCGAGCTCGGCCGTACAACCCCCCCGGAGTTTGTCCGAACGGGCTGTGCGGCCAGGACCGCACCGCCGCACCTTTTAAGGGGAGTCCAAACAGGACACTACAAAACGCACGACTCCGACAAATCGTGAAAATTGAAGCACTCCTCACGCATCATTTTTCACGATTTGTCGGAGTCGTGCGTTTTGTAGTGTCCTGTTTGGACACCCCTTTACCGGCGGGGGGCCACTGCGTGAGCTGCGCCGCCATGGAGAGGGCGTCTCTGGTGGCGTCCCTTGGAACTACGCCACGCGAGAGCCAATGGGAGCCTTGTTCCTTGATGACGCGCGCCAGTGGAAGCCTTTCCATCAGGTTTCTGCTACAGACGACAGGCTTCGCTCCATCGGGACAGGGGAAGGTGCCGTTTGGCGCGGCTTCAAAGCTGGTAACGTCGTTTCGTTCCATGGGAGAGTTATCGTTTTCGCATTAATAACGGAAGGTAACAGGACAGATGTCGCGGGCGTCATGTGTCGGCGTGAACGCAGAGTCGAGCACTGGTGAAAGACTGAGCCCGTACGGCGCGGCGCGCCTTCTTTGGAGCCTTCCCCCCTAAGAGCCGAGAACATACTACCTCGTTTGTTATGGAAGTATACATTCTGAGCATGAACAAGGTACACGGCTCTCCAATTATTCTAGAATTTTCTGCTTACATAGAGAAGTAAACACCGACCAGCGGTGGTGGGATTCAAATCCCCGGGCATCTGCGTGGGATCCAAGCACGCTGCCTACTTGGCTAGCTGCGCAAGCAGGCAATATCACGCGCACATTGGGCTAACGTGTGCCGCAAAAGTGTTAAATTCCTTATTTTCAAAAAGAAGAACAGTTGCAAGCAACATTGGTTGAGCTCAATGAAAAAACAAAACGATGGCGAGTGCAACGTGGTATAATCTGCCAAGGACTTAAACGCTTGCGCACACAACCCATTTGCGCAATCTTGAATGTGGACTGTTTTCACAGCTTGTTATAACTCTTTCCGTCATTTCTATTCCATGGCCGCTAGATCCAAAGGCAAGTAAAAAAATAAAACAAAGGCTTATTTCGCTGTTAGGTGCCGTCAGGTTGAAGACGCCAGGCTTAGGGATGGAGCTAGATGACGTGCCCAAGTCAAAGCTCCCGCTTTCTCCGGATCGTTTAAATTCGCTCGGCATCATATGGAACTATTCGTTTTCAGGTGAAGCGGTAAATGGATGATAAATTAAAAATATTATTCGGCAATTATTTTTTGTTTATTTTTCAAACACGGTGCGTGTAAAGCGAAGGTAATGTATCTACTATTTTTAGAAGCTAAAATTATTGTTTTGCGAAGTAGTTAGACATATAGAACGAGAATAAAAAAAATTATCCAAGTTGAAAATAAAATAAAAAAATGTCTAGGGTATTAGGTATTGATCCCTTACATCACATTTTTTCTCTCGTTTATTTCTTCTCTCAAGTACGAGAGGAAACTTTTATTGCGTAGAATATACGTGTTTCATATTTCTGCAAACATTGCGGTAGAGTAGAGTTGTGTCGAAACACATTCTTTAAAGTTCGCACTAGTGTATTTCCGAGTTTTAAAACTGCAATAACAACTTAAAAGCCAAAGTTAATCTCCGCAAAGTGCACCCCTAGACTGTTCGCCCTAATGCGCTTCTGCGACAAAGTAACCTGATACTCTAGTGTATCCATTTTACCGACGGTGTTAGGAGCGAGAGTCCGCGAATGTCCGTGAATCTCACGCAACTACTGCCTTTCCGGGATAACATAAATTTCTCGAATTTCGTTCACATTTACTACTTCCGACGCACAAAGATATCTCAAATTGCCGGTATTTCCACATGCGACCGAAGTTAAGCGCGAACTTGTCTACTAAGATTAATGAAAACTGCTCGCCTCGCTAGTAAAAAAGCGAGGCAGAAAAAAAAAACTGTAACAAAAAAGCAACAAAAAAAAAAAGAAAGAAGGCAAGCCACCGGATTCCCGTTAAGAGCCCGGTTGCTCAATTTCGGGAAGAGGCTCTAACTTTGAAATACGATGCCCCGGGTATCCTGTAAGTTCCTTCACTCGCATTAATGTGCCTATCTTAATGTAATGTGTCTTTTCTTAAAGTTCCTTCGCTCGAATTAACGAGTCTGGAAGAGTGTTACTGCAAATGAAGGGCAACTCGAGGCTAAAACCAACGAAGCAAGAACACTCCCTTCGATGTAAGCATGAACTAAGTGATATTTTAATATGAATGTATTCATAAAATACATCCCGCGAGCAAAACGAAAAGGAAAACCGGGAGACCTCTTTATAATAATGTTTACTATTCCAAAATATTCTGACCTTGGACAAAAAGCGTCATATCACAATGTAACAGATGAGACTCTGGTACGGAAAAATTGAGAAACTTTCAAGTCGAAGGAAAAGACAACCGAGGAGAACGTTGAAATATTCTCTTTTGTTGTCTTTTCCTTCAACTTGAAAGATTCCTAATTTTTTCGCACCACAGTCTCAGCTGTTACACTAAAGCGAATTATCACCAGCTCACCTGCACAGTCACTGTTTTTTACGATAAGCATGTCTAACTTGATGTTAGTCATCCCAGTGCACATCGCAATGTCGTGACAAATGTATGATTGATCTTGGTTTGCAAGGTCCGTCTTCTCGGTAGCGATGACACACCTTTTTCGTGTCTTTTTTAACGATAGTACAAAGGCAATCCTTTTTATAAACTGTATCTTATTTGAGCTTCAATGCTCGTGACGTTTTGTTTGCTACCTTAATGAACCTTTTCCGAGAAGCGGTCTGCGCACGCGCGAGCGCCCGATGCCAAGCGGCGGAAGTCTGAACGAAAAATCGAGGAAATTCGGAAGGACACTGTGGATCAGCGAGTAGAACACGTAATTGCAGCATATATATAATTGTGCTACACAAAAAAAGAAAGTGGACGGAAGGAAAAACACGACGTTTGGGTGGACGCCACGGATGCCTCTCTTTAAAGTCACGTTAGGCACGCGCCGCAGCTCAGAGAGCGAAGAAACTGGTAGCGTAGCTCTCATTATCAATAGACCTATTGCAATATTACCCAAGCATCAAGGAGAATGCAGGGATTGGTGTTCCACGCGCCGCACGTGCTGGCTTCAGCAGTAGTAACTTTTCTAAAGCAAAAACCTAAAACAAGTTTGCATCTTGCACGCGGGTTCTTCAACGCTTTATTTTGGTTATTTACTTCGAATCCTTTATACGGGGAAGGCGTGCGCGTGTGGCGCGTGTAACACCAATCCCTGCATTCTCCTTGATGCTTGGGTAATATAGCAAATGGTCTATTGGTAGCGCAGGTGGGTCACTTCCTCGATTTTTAGTTCGTGCAGCCACCGCCTGGTGCCGTCGGTATGTGGAAAAGGTCCATATGGCCTACTGATTGGTGCAATTTTAAGTGCATTATTTGACGACGAAGGATAATCTCTGGTGCTTCTATTTACGCTCCCTCGTGCTAGAAACTCTACGCGGGGTTTTGTCATTGTTTCCGCCCGCCCTCGACATTTTGAGAATACTAGACCGAGGAACGAAAAGAGGGGAGGGGGGTTTGGGAGGGGGGGGGGGCGATACACAGGGAAGTCTGCGTGTGTATCTTTAAAACCCGAGACAAAGTAACTTTTCGGTTTTTATCGATGTGCAGAGCTTACCAGCTCGCTTCTCTGTTATTTTTACCGCCTGGTCATTCGGAAAACGTGGGTAGACCCCCCCCCCCCCCTCTTTCCCCCTCCTCTACCGCCCTTCAATGCGATTTTCCGAACTCGCAAGTGAGAAAACTCCTCAGGCTGAAACGAACCAGCACAAATTCAGCTTCTGGTGTTGCCGAGTATGGAAAGAGGTAAGACTTCTGCTCTTGCCCTACATAAAATATGAGGACGAGAGAAAGGCCCTCGTCCGCTGGTCTGCCTTGCTCCACTCTTAGAGATGCTCTGTTTTTCGCAACAGCGAGTGGAAACGCCAAGGGAAATACATCCAGTCCAACTGGACCTTTTTATTTGCGAGAGTTAGGGTCTGGTCGAACATAAGTGAAGAAAGCCGATGTGGCCGTAGCTGGAACAGCGGTGTATCAATCAAGCTAGTCAACCAAAAGGTTTGGTCAAATAACTTGAGTTACAACTAAGGTCTAATTCTATTCCTTCATATATAGTTAGCCGGGTGGCAACCTTCCCCACAATAGGGACCAACATTGTTCTTTCTATTTTCTCTGCACTACATTTAAAAAAAGGAGGACACAGCACATCCTCTATTAAGAAGTTTAGAACATCGCCACTGTTATGTGGCAATATATTTCATTGCCACGAGTACTGGGACCTATGTATGGTAACTGCCATAAAGGAAAACAATTGTAAAGCTAGAATCTGTCGCTTTGTAGCCTTCTGTGTGTCATATATTATAAGATATGCCTGAAACAACGCTGACCACGAAGGAAACTTGGGCAGGGGTTTAGCGACAGGAGCAGTTTGTAGGGTAGTACAGCCTATTTACGAACATGTTAGTCTGTCACATTAGTGCTCAAGCTTAAAAATCAATTGATCACAAGCTTTGTTTTTTTTTTTTTGCAAATATGTAAGAAGTATTTTAAGGTAATATGCAGCGTCGCCGAAGTCAAAGTCAAAAGAGTGGTCCTCAGTAACACATTTGGTATGAACAAGCACTCGCACGCAAACGCTCCCGGACCTCCTACAACACCAAGCAAACAGATAGGAAGTATTCGCATGTGGCAAGAAGAACGTTATGTGTAACAAGTTACTGTTTGCCATGAACAACAGCAGAATCTGGCGAAAACTCTCTGTGAACACGTGCTTAACCTCAGAAACACAGCCATAGCTGATAATTAACACTTCATAAGATAGAGCGTAGCTCGCGGGAGTTGGTCACAAACAGAATAGTGCTTGCGGATTATGCAGCACTCCTCTGTTCTTGGGGTAGGGCAGTCACTCTAAAAAATTATGTTCGTAACAGAACTGTTAAGCCGGCGTCACACTGCTCATACATCATGCAAAAGAATGTCTGGCAGACACGAGTCACCGCAATATCCGTGCTTCGAATGCCGCGTGCCGATTTTCTCCTAGAAGTCATCGTGATGCTGCATTCAAAGCACGGATCCCCCGACGACTCTGTCTTTTGTATGATGCATAATCAGTGTGACCCCGGCTTTAGGGGTTGTTCTGCCTGTTCATATTTTGCACCCTAAAAGGTTATTTTAACCGCCCCCTTAAAAGGTTCTTCGTAAAAAACATATAAGTTTTTTTTTTTTGTTATAAGAAAGTGTTTTTTATCGCCCAGTTGCCTTTGTAGTGTGCCAGGAGGCAATAGTGCTTGAGGCGAAACCGTTCTTCGTGAGCTGAAAGAGTTCTTGGGGCGTCAAAAAGCCATTCAAGAAAAGTTTTTTTTTAGTGTCTAGGATGCAGTATTGTGCCCGTTACCGAAAAAAGTAACGAAATAGCGTTACTCGTTAGTTTGGTAAAGATTAACTTGATATTGAGCTACGTTACTTTTTTTACAAACGTAACGATATACAGTTACCGTTACTTTTAAAAAATAACGAACGTTACTTTTGTGTTCGAGTACATATGTTTGGCAGCATGCGAACGGGGACTGCTGGAACACAACTAGCCAAACAACACCCCTCATCTTTACGCCGGTTTTGCAACAGTCCGGTTCATAATATTACCAGAGTCTGATTTACTTCACTATGTGGAATAGGACACCCAGTACCAGTACACCCTTTACAGGTTTAAAACTTTTTTTATATTTTTATTATGACCTTAGGGAATTAAAGACTAATCAAGCGAAAGATTCTCCTCTGTACAAAAGTGGGTGAGGAACTTTCTGGCAGCGAGGGGGAGAGCGAGAGGAAACAATTCCACAAAAGGTGTTCCTTTTTTTTTTGTAACTAGAGAAGCGAGCAAATCGCTTCGTTACTAGTTGTCATCTATTTTAAACGGATGTCTCTCTCTTCCCCCCCCCCCCCCCCCCCTCCGCTGTCCACATCTGCTGCACAAAGCAGAGGTGGAAGAGGAGGGAGGGGAGGGGAGGGGGCTGTAACGCAGTCGTTCCTTCAAACTTTGTAAGTGGTGACATGGTGACACTATGAAAAAAAAAAGAAAAGGAGGACGAACGGAATTAGCTGGTAGCCGAAGGTTTTTTTCGCCTTTGAGAAGCGAGATAGTGTCGCCTTTTAACGGATGTCTCTTTTGGTCAGAAAGTATTTTTTTTTTGTTTTGTTTTTAGGTTTACTGTGACGGATGCTGGTTCCGTTCAGCGATAAGCTTGTGCAGGATTTTGAGATAGATGTGTGAATAGATGGACTGATAAGTGGAAACCACCGTTTTAGGAAATCGAAGTTTCAGAAGTCATAGCAGCAAGATACGGCATTGCCTGGGCATTGCGTGCTCGAGCACAAGTAGCTGCCCCTCGAGCAGAAAAGCTAGATCCTCCATTAAGCTTAGTGACCAAAATGTAGTTCCCCTAACGTCTCCAGTTTTATGCACAAGATTGCTATTCTAAACGTTAGATCAGGCGTCGTGACCTTTTCCCAAATACCCAATGTATTTCACCAGTTTTGGTCAAAAGTTACGAGTAACGAATAGTGTAATTTGATAGCCGACACCGTAAAAAAGTAACAAAAATACTTCACACGTTAGTCATTCAGAATACTAACGAGTACATCACTGCGTTAGCGAAAAATGTAACGCGTTACCAGCAGATTTGGACGTAGTTCAACTACTCTACTCAAACTACTGTAGTTTAACTACTTTTCCGAGTAACTTGGTAACTTTCTATTACAAATTTATTTGGGTAATTAGTAGTTTACTTTAACTACATTCTTCAGGTAACTTCTACTCAAATTACTAACTACTTTCGAAATCGCCGGCAGATGAAGCGGCCTTCCCGAACAAGGGGCCCCCTCGCAGCCGTAGAAAATGCATCACAGGCGTCCTTGGGCCAAGGTGGCGATGAGCAGCCAAAACATAACACCGACACGCACGAACGCAGGAAGAGATGCTTAGCAGGCCTTGGTCGGATATTGACCTAATCCGGTAATGCACGCAGGCGCCGCGCCTTCAGCAGCAACCGTGCAAGCAAAGACGGGGGCACTCCGAAGGTTGTTGTTTTCATGTTGCCTGCCCTTTGTGAGTTCTGACTCAGGCGGTTTGGGGGTTCTACTGAAGGCGCCACTGGCATTACCTCGCAGCTCGGCGCCTGTTCCCTTCGTCGCCTCGTGGTCAGCGAATACTCGCTTGCATAGCCGAACTCCTCCGCACAGAAACGCAGACACGGATAATCCGTTCATGGGAGCACATTCCCGCTTCCAGCTGCAACTGTACGAGCGTCAATGCTTGTTCACGTAATCCTTCGAGCCCTTCCGACCTTCCACGACAGGGAGACCTCCTATTTGTTGAAAACGATTTGCTTGTCAGGCGCGTCAGCATACCGTAGTCACCGGCGAGGGTTGCGAGTCACCTTTGGGAGTTTTTTTTATTGGACCCGGTAGCGTAGCACTAGCACTGCAACGATACGCGCAGTCGTCCGGATGATCTCATCGTCGTGGCGTGAGACTTGAACCCTTGACGGTCAGGTGCACTCGCTCAGCGTACTCTCCGAACGTCGTGGGAATAAAGAGGGGCCAGTCATAACAATCTCAACTTGCCGAAGAAAAAGACAAAAGGATGAGAGCTTGTTATACAACCCCCCAAACGAGGCAAACCTCACATGTTTCGTCATGGACACCTAAGATGCCAACACTCGCTTACCCGACCGTGCACAGCCGGTTTCTCAAACTCAACGCTGCCGTTCCATCCAGCGCGTCGGTGGAACGTCTTTTTAGCTGAGCTGGGGACGTCGTTAGGAGGAAAAGGCGAACGCTCTCCTATCAATAACTTTGAAAGTAAATTGCTTCTGCGAGCGAATAAACTATTTTGGTGAAAACGCAAGTCATAAAATGACTGCATTTATTTCAGGCTCGCAGGGTTTTTCACGAATCAAAACTGCTGTTCATTTTGCTACCACAAAAATATAAAAAAGTAACTTCGAAAGTAACTTCAAAGTAACTCGCTACTTTTTTACAGTAGTTAGTAGTTTACTCAATTACTATTACAAATGCGTAATTTCTACTCTACTCCAATTATTTTTGGCGTCGATACTCAGTAACTTAACGTAACTACCTTTTTTGAGTAATTTGTACATGTCTGGTTACCAGTAACGTCGTTACTAGTAACGCGTTACCTCCAACACTGGTAGGATGGTATGCACAGAAAGTTTAAGTTTAGGCTTGACGGACTTTTTATAAAAAGAGAGCCGTAAAAGATAGAGTAACTCACTCTCTAGATATGCGTTATATGGCCAGGGGGACATAATTCACTTCTGTTTAAATTTGTGAAGATAAGCATGTGGTTTCAGAAAGTAAGAAATTAAGCGAGTCAATTGTAGAGAGATTTGGTGCCCGTACCTCGTTTTTTGAGGTTCCGAAAACGAATCAAAATTCGACGCTCTCTCGCGTGCTAGTTCTGTTTCTTATTATACGCTTTTACGCACCGCCAGCCTCACGCCCCAAATATTTCTGAAATGTACTGCTTCAGAATTTTTATGACGCTCATCAAGTTTCTAATTCGAGTCGTATGTTTATTTTCACAAGAAAAAGTTAATTCGAATTTTTAGTCAATCAGTTATCCTATCGTGACGATTATCCCCCTACATTATGTCCCCTTAACCGTGTAACTCACCTGTATAGATTGTGTTATTGTAGCTTCCACGGCTCTTTTTAGAAAAACTTGGTAAGCTTAAAACGAAGCACTCAGTATCTTTATATTCGTAAGAATATAAAGAAGATTTATTTTTTCTTTATGAAAACATTATTTTTAACAAGGCGGCTCACTGCTACGTGAATGCCATCTTCACTATGTGTTGCTTGAACTTCGCAGAATAACCGTCACAAGCAATAGGCTAATTAAAAAATTAAAAAAGTCTCGATTTTTTTTGTGGTTTCAAGGACTGTATTGCAATCACTCTATAGGAGGCCATTACTATACTTTGTCTCATCCTACGATGGATTAAGGGCCAAAGCCATGGGCCGCCAGGTCCAATCACGTTCCACGCTACACTATGACATGCCCAGTATTGATTAGAGGTGGACGAATAATGCTCCGAACCCAAAACGTTGCATCATTTCTATAGCTTCGACACTGCAAACAGCCTCTTTTTTGCGAGGTAAAATTGTTGAGTCACTCAGTGCTATTTCGATTCGAACCACTGTCCGCCCATCCCCATCAGTTATCCGAGACGCGGGCACTGATACGCGCGTCAAAGCGCAATACGCGATTTCTAAGTGGCTCGTGATTGGATCTGGCGGTTCGTAGCTTTTGCCTTTAGTCCATTGTAGGGTGAGACGAAGTATATTACTGCCTAGACCAGTTGAAAAATATTTGCGGAAAAGTATGATGTTTTGAGATATTAATTGATCAGTTCCGCGTTTTTGTCGTTCGATACTGAAACTGGACGCCATAGGTACGGCGTAGTCCTGCACAAAGTGGCGCTTAGAAGACTGGTGCAGTCGTTTCCGTCGCGGTTTTTATTTTTAATTGCGTTTATTAAGCAAAATACCCTGTCTATTCTAACGCGCGTCACCATTATTTTAAGCACAATGCAAGCCAATATGTTTTCAAGTCTTCACAACCGACGACGACGTAAAACACGCCCGCGCGTTAGAGCAAGCTACTCTGTAACGCACGGCAGAGCCGTCAGACTATGAGGAAATACCTTTAGTCACTAAAAAAGCTTAAAATGCCAGCAAGCGCTCGAGGTGCTTTAAACATCGAAGCGTTGTCGAAGGTAGGAAGCTCGAAATGAAGGAAGGCAGAAGCACCTCAATGGCGTTCTCAACTTGTCTGTGACAATGGTGCCTCAAAACAAACTTAGAGCGAGACCAAATGTTTGACACATAAAAAACGTAAGCGTAACTCACCGTGCCAACGGACAGATGGCTGTCGAGAAATGAACAACAAGGTCCGCCGATCGACACGGGCGTTCAGCGAACACGTCGACCGACCAACCGGAACAAAAACATGTAAACACTCGTCACAGTCTTGCTCCAACTCCGCACACAATCCCTGCCTGTTTCCGACTTCGGGATGAAGAATTTTTCCTCAGCCGGACGTGTCCGTCACGCGTCGTCCTGTCCACGCGATTCGTTTTCCGGCCGGAAACGCTGGCAAACCTCGCTTGGCCAGGAAGCGAAGAATCGACAAGTTAATTTCCGGTTCCACCGACGTTCGAAACGCTTATGGACGAAGACCGCTCCAATACGGCGGCTCAGCGCACGACGCGGGCAATTCAGTCGAAGCGCAATGCGAGGATGTTATCCGACGCTTCCGCCGAAGCACACTGGGGGACGTGACACCGACTGTTCACCGGGGCGGTTGTACGAAGCGTCAAAGAGACCGAGTACTCGGCGACCGCACGGCGCGCACGCTCGAGCTCGACTGGGAACACGCGTGGTCTCGGATCCAGTTTGTGTTGGAGGATCGCGGCGCTCGAGTCGTTTCCGCGCGCCACGGCGGGCGCTGCTGACAGGATTGGAACCCGGGCTATTGCTCCCTCTAGCTTCCCTTTTTGTTCCTTTACTGTCCCTCCGACTTCCCTTTGCAGCATGCACTTCTTTCTCTCACCTACCCCCCTCTCTCTCTCTCTTTGTCGCTTTCTTTGCACTCTTTACCAAGCCCTCTCAGCGCACGTGGCCCGAAGTGGTCAGCGGAGCTTATTGTATAAAGGGAAGGATAATTTCTTGTCTTTTCTTAACTTATTTTGATTGCACACTGGACATTTGTAGCGCATTCGAGATATTTTTCGGACAGTAGTGACTAGGTTTTCGTTTCATCGAATGCTTTTTTTTTTTACGTATAGCGTATCATACGATTATTAATATGACATTACCTTTGGTCCCACACGCGCTAGGGAAGGAAAATGTGTTTGCCCTGCGTTCGGTGCTCACGTCACATACGAACTGGATCATCTCGCTTTGATACTCTCAGCAGCTATTTTTGTTTCTTATTGCTAGTGACGTAAGTAGACACTATGCTGAAATGTGAGGCAGTCGCTATCGTCAAAATTCTTATTATATTGTTTAATAATATTTAAGAACCACCAAGCTCCGATCTACATTTCCATAAACGTGATTGTATTTGTGGCCCAAGAAAACATTCATTATGATTTCTGCACTTTGTTTTGAACGAACGGAAACCTGATACGTTAGCCGCGGGTTGGCTGCCTCAACAACCGTTCAAATTACTCTCGCAGTTTAGATTGGGCGCATACAATCGTGAAATATATTGAACAAGATATAGAGACCGCATCCACCCAGCAAGCGGGAATTGGTTTCTAGACACTTATTTGCAGAAAGCAGGGGCACGTGCGGTCATTGCCATCCACGGCACCAACTTGCCCATAGTCTGAGCACGTCGACAGCTCCGCATGAAACTTTGACAAATGCGTGGACACCGGACACTCAAGACGCACCCCGGCAGTTTCCCAGTTTTTTTTGTTCAAATTTAAGATACCGTTGACTTAACAATCCACCAGAAAGATACGACTAAGTTAAAGGTTAGAACCTCCCCAAACAAAAACGAAAATGTATATATATATATATATAGAGAGAGAGAGAGAAAGAGATATTTGTTATCTTTATCTTATAGGACGCCAATTTCAGTCGACTCAGGCATTTTGAGATCATGATAGCGCTTCAAGACAAGCGCGAGAGTAGGAACGAGACAACACAATGCGCTACCTTCAACTTTGTAATCGTGAGAAAAGCAAGGGTATAAATACTCCGCATCATCGCGTCAATCAACCAATCCTACGCCACGCCAATGCTCGCAAGAACAGTGTCTCTTTGTAACCCAAATCGATCGACGCCACGCTGACACATCGATCCCTGTAGTTTTTTGTTTTGTCAGGTCTGCCTCTATGAATTTCCTTACCAATGTTATCTCTCTGTTTTCTAATAACAGTGCCCAAATTAAATTCAGGTTTGCACCCACAGTCATGGCAGTGCATTGACAAATGACCGTCACGCTGTCCACTCACTTTTTGGTTGTGTTCGCGCAATCTATCATTCAGACATCTTCCCGTCTGTCCCACGTACATTTTGCCGCACGTCAGCGGAATCTGACAGACAACTCCTTCTGCGCATTCAACAGACGGGCTGCGATGCTTTTTTCACGCAACCAACCGGTGGTTTGCGGTAAGGGTCTATAAGTTTGCACAACTTGGCAGGTTTTCCCGGTGCAGCAAAAGACCACCCGAGCATTTTTCGGCGCAACTGTGTGACTGTGGGTGCAACCTTGAATTTAATTTGTGCACTGCTATTAGAAAACATAGAAATGAGACGGTAGGGGAAATCATAGAGGCAGACTTGATTTTAGAGGCTAAGATTTATACGAACAGTTCTTAGTGCGGGCGTAAAATTTACTTAAGACTCCCGCATTCTCTCTCCCAACTTATGCTCTTTTCTTTCTCCGATGGCAACTACAAAATTCACGTAGTAGACGTCTAGAAAACTTTTAGCGAGCTCTCCGCTCGAAGTGAGAAGCTCGCTCTTGGCTGTTTTTTCTTTCTTGCATATATTAGAAAATGGAGCCTAGAAATCTTTATGTGGGCGCGCTTTCTTTCACGTATCTTTCTCGTAAATAATTAGAGCAGGTATTATTAGCCCGTTAATGACTGGTCGAAAAGTGAAATTTCACCAAACTAAATTTCAAGCACTTTACTACCCAAATCACCCTAGTTCACTCAGGGTATGTTGATTCAGTAACACTTTTCTCAGCATGTATCCTTCAGATCTTTCCATATATGGCATCCTAATTTGTGGTCAAAAAGGTTAATTATATTCATTAATAATAAGTCATGCTCCACGTTCTGTGAACCGGGCAGTGCCTGTTTGATAGCACGCGGAACAGTTACCCTCTCCCCCCCCCCCCCTTTTTTTTCGTTGCTGGTCCCAGGCAGCACAAGACGTCGAGATGACACCGAAATAAGGTCCTAGACGTTGGGCGACGTCGAAGTCCTTAAGAAACTTTTTATCGACGGCATTGGTACGTACACATGAGAGGTTCCGACAACGTCAAACATGCGACGTAGTGACAACGTCATAAGCTTCACCTCGACGTCTTCAACAGTAATCGACGTCTGTTCGACGTGTTGTATAAGAAGTTTTTTAAACGTCGAGCAGTAGACGTCGCAACAATGTCCTGAGCAACACCTTAACGTCTTCGACATTAATCGACGTCAGTTCTACGTTTTCTCTATGAAGTTATTTGAACGTCGAGCACGAGACGTCCCAACAATGTCCTATGAAATACCTTGAAATCATCGACATTATTCGATGTCAGCTCTATGTTGTTTCGGGAGGTTCTTCGAACGTTGAGAGCGAGACGTCCCAACAATGTCTGAGCAACAGCAACGTGATTGGCAATAATAGACGTCAGTTCTAAGTTTTCTCCGGGAAGTTCTTTGGACGAGGAGCACGAGACGTCCCAACAATGTCCTGAGAAACACCCTGACGTCATCGACATTATTCGACGTCGTTTCTACGTTTTCTGCGGGAAGTTTTTCGGTCGTTGAGCGCGAGACGTCCCAACAATGTCTGAGCAACACCTTGACGTTGTTGGCTTTAATAGACGTCAGTTCTACGTTTTCTCCGGGAAGTTCTTGGAACGTTGAGCGCGAGTCGTCCCAACAATGTCTGAGCGAACATCTTGATCACCCTGAACAAGCGCCTTATAGAGCCCAAGGTGCTGTCATATCACTTTTAAAATTTGTCATCAATGTCAGCATTTTTGATACTGTGTATGCAATCCACCTTTCTCGTGATTGTTGTTTTAGCAAGAATGGCTTAAAAAGCCGAGAATTCACAACAGCAAAAACCAGGATTTAGCTCGAAGTCAGCGGGGCTATTTATAGCATTTTTAGCGTTCTAACATAATATCAGTGTCTTTGAAGCTGTAAGAAAATGATAATAATGTAAGAGATTTCTGCAGCTGAGCCAGGTTGAAGGGTGGACAGCATGCACACTATCAAAAACGCTGTCATTGACGAGAAATCTTAAAAGTGATATGGCAGGTCCTTGCGCACTACAGGAGGCTTGTTTAGGGTGACTCCGAATTACACCCAAGACTGTGTATCCATGGAAGTGGCCGCAATTACCGATCACTAGGGAGCTGAAGGAACACCGTTCCCACGATTCCTGGAGTGCGAGCCGGGGCGCTTGGAGGATTAAGGAAATGGGCTATTCTGTCCGAATATACATGAGCAGAACGTAAGGGCGCAAGTGAGCTGGTGTATATTAAGCATTTTAGTGAAAAACCCGAGACTGAGGTAACCTAGACGACGACGAGGAAGCGAAGGAGAAGAGAAGGAGACGTTCTCCTTCTCTTCCTCGTCGTCGTCTGTTTACCTCAGTCTCGGGTTTTTCACTAAAATGTTGAATTTACATGCTTTCGCGAATATACCTTCGAGCAACGAAGCCAGATCCGGTTGACTCCATTGTTCCACGGTGACCCAAATCGAGACCGTTAACAATTGACATCCCGTTCAGTCTCGACGTATGCTCAGTGTTTTATGGTCATTAAATGGGACCTTATTTCAACGTGGACATAACGTTGTCACAGACGTACGCTCGACATTTTATGTCGTTAGATGGGACGTTATGATATCGTTAATATGACGTTCTCAATTAACATCCCGTTCATTTTAGACGTATACTCGACGTTTTATGGTCCATAAATGGGACATTGTTTCAATGTTGATATAACGTTATCAATTAACTTCCCGTCCTATTCAGACCTACACTTGTCGTTCCAAGGTCGTTAAGTGGGACGTTATTTCGACGTAAATTCACGCTTTTTTTTCAGACATTAGCCTTTCCAAATTACGTCGAAGGGACCTGACGTTCAGACGTTCGGCGTTCTTTCGACATAAGGTTCCTGACGTCGTCGACTATCTTTCGACGTTTTTCCAACGTATCTCTGCTGCCTGGGGTTTTCCTCATGACCTTCAAGAAGAACCAACGATAAGGATGGCATTAGTGTTGCTGCCCGGCATCTTGATTACTTTTAAGAAGTCACGTTGTTCTTACTCCGTCGAGGTCAACCATGTCGCCTTAGTTCTTATTAAGGCACTAGGGTCACAAATATTAAGCTATCTCCTATCCGCAACGAGCCATATGGAACATACGAATCCCATAAATCACTATCAAACCTATGAGAGTAATATGAAAGTAACTAAAAAGATTGCCAACATTTCTCTTCTTTTTATCGTTCCGTTGCCTCGTTATTAATTAAGCATCACAATAGTAAGAGCGACAGAAAGATAGAAAAAAATAGCGCTTCGACATTATTTTTAGTAGGCTGAAAACGTGAGCGGAAGCGCTCAAGAGCTGCTGTCGAAAATACAGAAGATGGCTATCGCAACTCAAGTCCTGCCAGCGCCAAATTTGCGTCTACGTGAGTTTTCCACTCTGCCGCTTTTATGGGCAGCAACGACCCGCGCGTATTTTTACTCTACAAACACTTCTCAGAAGCCGGCAACGTTTCTTGGACGAAGCACAAATAAAAACTACGTGTCCCGCGAGCATTTTCTTTCTCGTCTTTAACTAACCCTGTCAGCGATTAGACGACGAAAGCGCGCGACTGTCAAGGAACACCAAGGCCCTTTTTCTGTTTACCTTTGGAGTTACTTTGGTCGCGACCGGTAAACGCCAAACACTGCACCCCCCCACCCTTTTTTTTTTTCCTTCTTCCTGGCGTTAAAGGTTACCAGAATTCCACACAAGAGGTTTTGAGCCTATCTTGCGCACGCACCTCCTAAAGAGCGTAGGTTTGTTTTTTGTTTTATTTCCAGGAGAGTGGTCTTTTTGTTTTCTTTATTTCTTCTTATACAGGTTGGAGGCGATTTACTCAATCCTTTGCGTTTTGCTCTTCGCGTGTACGCTGATGAGTCAGAACTGCTGCTGCAGTTGAAACTCAATAGTATAAGGAGTGCCATTTGGAAATGTTCCGAGACTTACGCAACTACCGACGCCAATGGCTATAGCGGGTATAGCTGCAAAGATCTCCAGGAAAAACACAGAAACAAGAAACAACTAAAAAGCTGTATTTAGGCTTAGCGCTGTTAACCATACGTGCGGTTCCGTTCAGATTTTCAAATAAATATTCTTATTACGGGCTTAAAGGGATGCTCAACCAAACATTTCAGTGTCTGTAATAAGTGGCGCACGATCTTTCCATGAGCCAGCAGCCTCTGGTGTGCGCGAGCACACGCAACGAAATTGACGTCATCATATCGCCTATTCACGCCTATTCACGCCCATTCATCTTTTCATGGGATCTGATGACGTCAATTTCGTTGCGTATGCTCGCGCACACCGGCGGCTGCTGGCTCGTGGAAAGATCGTGCGCCCATTATTATAGACCTTTCCAAAAACGAGCTTCTGGCCGGTGCCATTTTGAGCGTTCGTGCGTATGGCGCGTGCTTTGCTCGCTTTCCGAAGCGACGACCACGCACGTGCTGGGCTGTGAAGATCGCACGCTGGACTGTGATTTTGTAAACACTGGAAAGGTCTATAGGCACTGAAATGTTTGGTTCAGCATTCCTTTAAGCTAAGCTAGTTGATTTAATGCTAATGATGGGCCAGCTGAACAAGAGAAAGAGAAAGAAAAAAAAGAAGAGCAATTAACAGTTGCAAATTCAGCAGTGTAAATTGTGTGTGTGTGTGTGTGTGTGTGTGAGTGTGAGTGCGTGCGTGCGTGCGTGCGCGCGCGTGTGTGTGTGTGTGTGTGTGTGTGTGTGTGTGTGCGTGTGTGTGTGTGTGTGTGTGTGTGTGTGATCTTTGTTCAGCTGGCCCATCGTAAAAAAACTCTTACGCTTTGTCGGGGGGCTTGCAAAGCCTTCACGATCGCTAAAATCTCTCGTACAAATTTAAAGGAAAGGGAAACTAAAGGAAAACTATATCGGTCGTATCTCAAGAACGCAGTGATGGAAACGGAATTCGACCTTTTGCAGCAAGTTTTGTAGCAGGCTAAATATTAGCGGCGAGATGTTTTGGTGGCGCCCTATTATGGTTCCCCCTTGTGACGTCATTACCTTGCAAACAGCAAGTTCGATGGTGTTTGTAAATAGCATGGTGGAAGCTTGAAATCATTGCGCTCTCTCAAAGGAACACTGCCAACACCGTCAAAATTAAAGTTCTTTCATTCCTCTTATTTCCGTCGATGATAATTCCTTTTCTGACGTCATAGTCAGCGTTCGGCCAATCGTGGAAGGCCGACCACAGCGACGCTTTCGGTCGCGCACGTCGCCAATTGGTTTGAAGTAGCCACTGACGCTTTTGGAGCAGATGCCAACAACTGTTACCACATCACTTGAAAAAAAAAAAAAATCTAATGCATCGCTAAACGAGTTTATCTTTGATAAAGACTGAAGGTTACTTTTTCATGGTGGAGCATACTTCTTATTACCTTTTGTAATAACAATAGAAAGGGCGCAAAGAAACTGGAAGCTTTCTTTTTCTAGAAATACGTCTCTGGATAGAGTAGGTTACATGTTAAATGTATGATAAACAATGGTCAAAAATTAATCATACCGCAACACTTCAGTAGGGATAAAGTCTCATTCCCCTCTCTCTTTGACTCTCGGTAATTTATGTAGCACGTAAATACATTTTAGTAAAATGCCAGCGAAATCCGGCATATCGGCTAGTTTAATAAACCTACCGAACTCGACTCAAATAACAAACTACAAAAACAACCACCCACAAATATTATGAAAGCCTACAATTGTGTTTTCAATAGGGAGTTTTCGTAGACCGCGTTTACCCCTCCGCTAAGCCCTCCGCAACCCGCTACGATACCCGGAACTCTACAGTCAAGGCTATCGGCGCGCAGGCGCAGTAGCTACTTCGTTGCGGAGGGCTTAGCGGAGGAGGAAACGCGGTCTACGAAAACTCCCTAATGTGTCACAGCTCCTTAGCGGCGTTCAAACCAGAGCTCGCTGCTCTTTCGATCGACAGCCGCACATGGACTACCTTGACTACCGTATTTCATGAAATATAGAGCTGCGTGGTTTTTGTATTTGTTTTTTGAAACATTTTTTTTTTTTAAATTAGAGGCGAACCTACGATCAAGATTGAAGAAGATAGGCTTGTAACTCTAAAAAAAGCCCGTGCGTCTACTTTCCCGCACCACACTCAGAGAGCCAATCAGCGTACCTTTCGGAGGCAGCTCAGCCAATGCATATATTAAGACATATCTATGATATATGAAACATATGTTTAGACCAAAAAACGCAGTCTGAGTTGTGACATTAAGCAATGCAAAACGTCAGGCTTGCATTGCTTAATGTCACAACTCAGACTGCGTTTTTTGGTCTAAACATATGTTTCGGCATCGTCATTCTCTGAGCCGCCTCCGTAAGTTGCGCTGATTGGCTCTCCGAGTGTGGTGCGGGAAAGGAGACGCACGGACTTTTTTTAGAGTGATAGAATTGACCATAATTTCCGAGCCTATCGCGCTCACCCAGGCCCTCCCCCGTGTCAGCCGCTGCTCCTAGCCCTCCGGTGCTAAGCGGTGAGGCACAAGTGCCACGGTACTCCGCAGCCACGGCACGGAGGCGTGTGGCATACAGGATCATCGAGAAATCTCATTGGGAGTACAAGACCCTGGTTCTGTATAATGACAGTATCCGCCATCCTACTATTTTGCAAAGGTTTCTCGCGACTTTTGGCGCCTGACATCGCCGACATCGACTGGAAATAGTAGACGATGTCTGCGATCGACCGGGCAACGCATCAACCGGCCAGAGCGGTTGCCAAAAAATCGTTGTATCACCTTAAAGGGGTTAGGACATGCTAAAAATAAAATATAATATAACTATACTGCAAGGACCTATTGTATGTTCCTATGTTTACGTTGAATTTGTTTTGAAAATGGCGCAATAGTTTCCAAGATACATCGATTTATATGCGGAATCCTCGGATCCACGCCATTCAAAGATGCCGCCATGTTTCTTGTGTCGGTGACGTCATTCGCCCTACACGCAGAATCCCCTTGCACGCAGTCGCAGACTTGGCTCTCTCGGCGACTGGCGCTTCAGCTTCCACAGGTGCCTAATGCATTTCGAGCACGCGGTTTCGGGACTACGGCATCGCTGTCTTCACCGGAGTCTTTGACACTAATCGGAGCAGCGATGAGAGTGTTGGTTATGAAAAGATTTTGGAAGCTGGTCATTTTTACTACGGCCCGCTCGCGATCAGCTCCAGCGACGACGACGACGAGATCGTCACGGACGAACGCGCCGTCGTCCGCGACGATCTCACACGTGCATGCAGGGTGGAAGGTAAAAACGCAAGGAGACGAAAGCAAGGGTATGGTAGTAGCCCACGCTTAGAGCGTAAACTAAATTTGTGACACAGCGTCGACCAATCAGGAGACCTCTACTCCATCTCACAAATGTCGACAGTGAAGACAAAGGCACAGGCGCGTGAGCCTAGCTCAGCGAAACGCTATTGTTTGTACGAGACCTCGTGCATAGGAGGCACTTTCCAAAGCCACGCGCTCGTGCCCATGCCTTTGTCTGCACTGCTAGAACAGCGTCTTGAGACTGGCTGAAAGAAAGCAGTGCAAAGGGTGGGGTGCGCGAGCGTCTTGAGACGCGGAGTTCCGCTCGGCACGGCTCAAATTATACTTCGTTTCACTTTACCTGCTAGCGAAGCCAAAGCTAGAAGCGCGAGACCAGCGCTTTTTGCATTTCTCCCCAGCTCGCGCGCTCGAGCAAAGCCTGAACGCACGGAGCTTCCGTGCTCGCGCTTCCAGTTTTGCCTTCGCTCGCACATAAGGTGAAACGAAGTATAGTCGTGGCACAAATTTAGAGCACGCGACCACCGCTAAGAGTGCGGTCTTACCGTGGCGAGGTGAACTTGGGCGAGCATGGGGGCGCCTAGAAAGAGAAAGCGTTCAGCTAGATATTATGATCACATGGTTTATGTGCATCTAAATATTTCGAAACTTATTGTATATGCTAAGTAGCCTATGAACAATTAATTTCAAGAATAATCTACCCTTTTAATGTCCGTGGCCTAACCCCTTGAAGTCAAAGCGCTGCCGACACTCTGAGCCAGTGGGACAAATCAAACAGAGTCAAAACGCGACATCATTGCATTCGTCGTTTTCCTAAAGGAGTTCTTTCATCTGCTAGACCAATCAAGTAGAAGAAATGTCCTGTGGCTTGCACTTTTAGTATGCGTGTTTGTGGTTGTATGCATTCGAACCTTCGACTGTGCGCTCACCTAAGATGAGTCAAGCTATACGGTAAGTAAAGACGCTGTGAAACAGATATTTCTTTTTTTATTTTCCCTTCCAGATACCTTTCTAAATATTAAGATTAAAGGGAAGCTGAAACACTTCTTGAAAAAAGCGAGTTGAAGGTGAATTCTGGCGTATTTTTAGCCCGTGAATCTGAATATCACGTTCATTTTCCCCGAACATGGAACAGAACGCGAGGAAACTCAAAAAACCTCCGACCAGTCGTGACGTCATACTACGATCTTTGGGCCGCCAAGCGCGTGCCGCACGTGTGGGCAGCGGGCGCAATTGCAAGCTTGACAGGTACATTTTTCCCCACTGACCCCAGCCGTGACGTCTCTTTCTCACCTTTTTGAAAATAGCGAGAGTGCGCGTGCATAGCTTTGACAGGCGCTAAAGATGCGCGAGAGCAGAGATTCCGAAAACTCCTAGTGTGACGTCACGCTCCAGAAAGGAGGGGCTTCGGCGGTACTTTAAAAATTAATTTACGCAGCCTCGGTGCACCGAGTTGAAAAATAATCTCGATATTCGTGATCCCGGAGGCCGAATGAAAGCCATTGAAGTGTTTTTTCTTAAATACAGAACCGCTTCAGTTTCCCTTTAACTATAATTCAATATTTTTCTTTCTTTTTTTCTTTGTTGAAGCTTACTTGGCGGAGGTGAGGCGCAAATATTCCAAGCAAAAACGGAATTTTTGCGCAAGTTGTTGGAGATTGTCGTTCGTGGCGCGTTTTGGCGCAAATGGCGCAGTACTTCCGTCACTGGATCCAAGCTATAAGTACAAAACATAAAGTCAGTCCTGCCCTAGGTACTTCCATGTTCTTCTGGAGACTTTGACTTGCAACGCGCCGCTGCCGGATTTATGGTGCACCATCAATGGAGAATCTCCGCCCATTCCCTTAGATATTTTTTACTCCCAACTATTATATGCTTCGACAACGAAAACCATTATGCATGGTGTAGGAGCCCACTACAAAGACGATAACGACAACTACGAAGATTCTCTCGTCCAAAACCACGCAAGAGACGCTGTTCCGGGGTATTCCTGACGACCTCGAACGACAGCCGTGATTTGCGATCGCACCCACAAACCTCAAAAACTCTGAATTTTATTTTATTTTTACTTTTTGTAAATCTAGGTCTCTATGACTTCCTCTCTCAAAATCCAACTCGGCAAGCGGGGGAAAAAAAAAAACGACTCATTGCATAAGTTTCTTTCCGGAAAAACTCTCCCCCGACCATTACGACGGAAGAGTGCATGCGGCAGTTAAACTACTAAATCTTTTTAACTTCTGCATAAACCTTAGGGAATACAAATCAAGTTTATTACAAACTTTGCAATCAAGCAGAATTCGCGAGAAAGAAACGAAACCAATCTAATTAGAAAATGTTTTATTAGGGCCAGAAAGGAATGTATGTTGATGAATGGAGTAGAGTTAGCAACTGGGAATCATGATGCAACGAAGAAGGTGTACGCTGTACGACTTTCAACAAACCTCGGAGCCTCACTTTTTTGTCGTTCATTAGTCTCTTCAATCTTACAAGCGCCACAATGCCACTGCAATTTCATTTTTTTTTTTGCCTAGACCTTTTTGTCGTATACATGAATACTAAAACGTGATAAATAAGTGTCTTCAGAGTTGTATCTGAGAGAAAAGTTTCCGTAATTCAGCATCACTGAGTTACAGCGTAGGAATATATTGTGGAATAAAAATCATCGCCGAGAATACATTTCGAGTCGTATTCGCCATGTTTACTCTCTAACCGCTTCTGTATTTTCTTTCGTCTTAATTTGTTCCTCAGTGAAGGCTGCAAGCCTCAGCTCACATCCTTAGCAGTCGTTTATGCTACGTGACAGTTCGTGCTGTCGAGGGGCGTTGTTGAGAAAGGGGATCGCGCCTGTTGGATTGCCTGCGGCACATCTTAGAGTCAAATGGAGTGTAGGTCAACAACAGTGGTCTACTCCAGTTTTAGGTTTTATGATTAGTTTCATTTAATTATTTGTAATTGTATACGTCTTCAAATAGGACGTGTCTTGATTGTATTCCCCTATAGATTGAGTTTAGTTATTTATATGTGGATGTGTAGAACATACCGTGCCCTGGCCAACGTGACCTTCTACACGACTCTTTTTCCTCTTCATCCCAGAATCATCGTAAAAATGTAAACTCTTTTGGTAACTAAAATGGCAGTGACCAGTCACTTTAGGACAAAACGGCACGCATGCCGAGAAAGATGTAACACTGTACATCAAAATAACAAGAGACCCGACACCGAAATACCCGTAGTGTGCACGTGGGTCCGCTGTCTCTGGGTAGTTGCGGTTTCCTTTCTAACGAAATATTAATAAAACGCTCTTAAGATGCCGTATTTTAATAAACATAATGTAATGGTTCCAGTCATTTTGAAGACTACAAATTTTGCATAGTCTTGAGCTAAGTGAATGTTAGCACGTTTGTGCACTGTTTACTTGCGCTCAAAGGGCAAAACACAAACACGCAAAGCCGTTTGACAGGTCGTATAGTATCACGCCTGACCTACTGGTCAATGCTATAATAAAAAGCGTAAAAAAAAAAATTCAGCAGTCCTGTGTTTGTCCACAGTATAACCACAGCGACAGCTGCGACACGTCTCACTGAAGTTGTTGAGCATTGGCGTCGTGTTTCCGCACCTTCGGTCGCGTAAACAAGAGCGTTCTGAACAAAAAAGCATGTTTTCTTCCGAATGTTTTGTGCTCTTCCACTTTATTCCGAACGCTTTTGTTCCTTTTTGTTCGTTTGTTCTGGAGCGCGTAAAAGCGTGTCTCCGAGCTCTTGGCCTTGACAGCTCTACGACGGAATTTTGTTACGATATTGCTGTTAAGCGATGCCCACTGACGAGGTGAGCACAAAGAGGGGAACTTCAGTTGTCCCACTTCTAGCCCGACATTCCTACCGGTATTTGTTCCTACAGACGATTGCAAACAGGGTATCTGGCCGTCGCCATGTTCCTGTTCGTGTGAGGAAGCCCGTGAAATTGAAAGCCTGCCAAAGCCACCTTCACGCGCACGCTGCACATGCTTGAACGCATGAGGCACCAGTCGGGACGCCATGCTTATAAACGTGTATACTCCATCTGAGATTTGTCAGCAGTAAAGACAAAAATACAGGCCTAGTGCAGCAGAATGCCTTTGTTTGTACGAGAACTCGTGCCTAGGAGGCAATTTCCAAATCGAGCTGGTGACTAGGCCTCTGCCTGCACCGCAGATGTTTGTGAGATGGAGTATACCCAGAGATGTGTATACAGAAAGTATGGTCAATGGGAGGAACGGGCAGAGTCAGAGCGTGCACCAGACGCAGAAAGTGGGCTTCGCATGCTCTCTTGGCGAACCAGAAGCCTAAAAGAATCCCCGTAAGAGTGAATTGTAGCAACCCTTCGTGGTTTAAAATATAGTGCACGTGATGTCTCGATCATGATCATGCAAAAAGGTGTAAGAAACGAGTGCGATGCTCAACTCTGTTTTGCTCGGACAGAGTGTGACCGCTCGGACGGCAGATTCCCAGCCCTCCGCGCTTGGCGTACGGATTATGTCGATCATTCCGCTAGTCGCACTCTTCCACCATGGTTTTGGATGACCGTGATTAAAACATCACGTGTACCACATTTTCAGTCACCGAGAGTTACTCCGATGCACTTGTCAAGTTTGTTTCTCGCGACCACCGCCAGGGTATTATCTCTGGCTTCTGGTTGGCCACATTCGAATTTATAAAGACGCCCTGGAACACGCCCAGCCCACTTTCAGTCAATGGCGCCTCCTCATTTGTCTCCTTTACTTCCCAACGAATGGCCAAATTAACCCACTACATATACGGCTCTGAGTATACCTAAAGGTATACCTACGATAACGGTACGGCGTCATGGGTACCTCAAGAGCACGCGCGCAGCCAAATTACGACCGAAGGCATGGAGGGAGTGCTGAAATTCCGGTGTTCCAAGCACGTGCAGCTTGCGCGTCAGCATAGCTTTGTCAAGCTTGCACTTGCGCGGGCTTGTCGGCGCAATAGATGCTTTCAGGTGCATGGGCGCCGCCATAACCGACCTTCAGTTTTTGTTTCCTCTTATTTCAATCGCTTCACTTCATCATTACCACAGAAGGACAGGTTATTGCCTCTTTAGGTCCTACTGCGTCCTTCTCTCCAGCATAGGCTTCTGTGGGGGCTCGTAAACGCCCACTTCAGTGGCTCGGCACATCGGTAAAACAAGAGAAAGTCAGCTATGGCGGCTTAATCTGGCGCGTGTTTAAAGCGTCTATAGAAAAATTGTATCTTTCGTCACATAAAAAAAAAAAAAAATTTCACTTTATATATTTTTTCCACCTCTGGTCCTCTGTTACGGAGTCTCACATACCTCAACTTAAACTCCCACTTTTCCGCATTTCCAGTTTCTATACGCTTTAGGATAAGAACACACTAAAATAGAAAAAAAAAACTCCATTAAAGTGTAGACGTTTTTTTAGTGCAAAATAAGAGGGCTTAGAGAAACGAAAATTAATGCAATTTTCGTTTTTCTAGCAATTTTAAATATAGCATGTCGGCACCGCCTAAAAAGGAGCAAAAAAAAAAATGTGCTTTAATATTCAAACAAAATGGCAAATGTTCAAGGTAAGTAAAGGGCCGCTTGCGCTGGGAAGTAAATAAACGAATAACTGCAGAACGAGGGCCTTGTAGAGAGCTAGCCAGGGTTACTCTCTAAGTAGGCTTAAAAATTAAAGTATTCAGATAAACCTGGAAAGCGCTGACGCTTCCTGAAATACTTAACTCGGAAAAAATAATATACAAATATTTTTCCCATTTCTAGAAGACCTCTCTGACAGCGTCTGACTTTAATCTTGCTGCGTGGCGCGATTCCGAAAGAAGGCCAAAGCACTTGCGTTTTTGTCGCTCCGTCGATTGGTTGCATTACCTCGTAGCGTCGGCTTCGTCTGGAAGTATAGTTGGCAGTGTGATGCGTTGTTGTGCGCATAGTGTGTAGTGAGACTTGTCGGATACAAAATGCACATTTCTGAAATCAAATTGGGTTTTGCCAGACGTTAAAGAAATGTAGAAATGTAGATACGTTCAGATACTGAGACACGATTCCCAACTGTGTGTTTATATCCTTGGGTATGTTACCTCGCTTGTTTGTTCTCCCACAGTAACTAAGCAACCGAAAAAGCTTACAAAATTTATAGATTGAAGTTTTTTGTGTTTTTTTTTTTTGTTTTTGTTTTTTTTTTGCGACGAGCCGAGACGCATTGGGAAGCTCCGCTTTTTGCCAGACATGCTTCATACATGGTTTGTTGCTTGTCCGTTAAGAGGTTCGTAGACCTCAATTTTGTGATGTGCCTTGACAGTGCTCTTTCGGGGGCGGGGGGGGGGGGGGAGGGAAAGGGAACGCGGCGCAACACGGTGGCGGCCATATTGCCGCGCGCGCAACCTGCCAAGTAGGCAGCGCGCGCGTGGCCGAACGGTTATCACGCTTGTCTCCCACGCGAAAAGCCAGGTTTCGATTCCTGGCCGCGGCTACACATTTTTGTTGACACTGTAATCTGACGTTCTGGTAAATTCGAGAACCGTCTTGCTGATTCGAGGTTAGAATGTTCTAGGCACCGGACCTTCTACGCCGAATGCTCCAGAAGCCCACGCGTGTTCAAAAGCGGCTCCGCGTGGCAAGCTGGGGTCAGTCTCGCCCCAGCGTTCGACTCTGCTCTACGCCGACTTCGACGCCCGCGACGCTCTGTTATTATTTTCTGTACCCTTTCATTTTTGGCACAAGTTCGCCACATTAAACGTTTCTTTCTTCCTGTTTATTTATTCTTCTTTTGGTCACCACCCGTGACAATATTACAACTGCTTACGTTGCCAGCATAGGTTTTGCAGCGGTAAGTTGCTGCCATATGGCGGTCTGACTGTTACTTTTTTTTTTTCGTTGTGGAAAGAGAATGTATTGTTGTTTTGCATAAGTGCTCTTTCATACAAACAACGAAGTTGGCTGATACTTGTCTTGTTTACTTGGTTCGAAACCCTAAAAACGGGCTTTTGACAACTTAATGCTTCCGTCATTTCGGAGTACGCAAGGCGGTCATCTCGCTGATGTGGTTTCGGTTACAAAAGCAAGTCCAAACATTGGTAGTTCCCGCCCTCAGTACACGTTGTACTGAGGGCGTGAAAGTGTGAAAGTACATCTTTCACACTTTGACACCGGATAACTGTATGAATGAGGATTTACATTTACTTTAGGGGCCACTCTCGCCGCTTCCTCACCATCGAGCAGCCGGATCAGCTGGCGACAAGCTGCGGATGAAAGGCTTGAGCATCAACAGCCCAAGTGCACTGGGTGCCGATGCGGGCAATGCGGGTTTCTGTCAACCGGTAGCCCAGCACAAACCGTGAACGTTCCAGCTCTTCGACATGACACGGTGCGTAGAGAGCAGTATAAAATGCAGCTACACGGACCACCGAAGCAAACGTACTGTTATCGTAAATCTTGGCTTGTGATGACGCCTTTGTAGATCATCTTATTCGTTTTGCTAGAGAGACATAAACGACGGGTATAACAAAATCGTTTGCATATTCCGCATACATCGCAAAAGCACTTACCCAGTCACCTTGCGAAATACGAAGTCCGCACCGTCCTCCCTTCCCAATCTTTTACCTGGATTTAGAGCAGTTTGTACCTGCTATGAGGTATATCTACTGAAACTGCAACTTGAAACTAAGGGCAATGCCAGAGAGAAAAGAGACAAAGTTGGGAAAACCTGCTCTCTCTCCCCGATTTCTCAACTCTCAAGGTTTTGTACCATAATGAATGCACCAACGTCTCTTCCCAAAATAAAGAAAAAGCACAATGTTCACTACGTAAAAAAATGGTCTCAGTTCATGCATCTTTGACCAGGTAG
Source organism: Ixodes persulcatus (assembly GCA_013358835.2). Lineage (NCBI taxonomy): Eukaryota > Metazoa > Arthropoda > Arachnida > Ixodida > Ixodidae > Ixodes > Ixodes persulcatus. The sequence goes on from JABSTQ010000956.1 coordinate 232,555, forward strand.
GAAATCTTGCCCCAATCCATGGCCACCGCATGATGAGCACAACAAACTCACGCGAGATTTACCGGAAAATATCGGTGGTGACTTAAGTTTCCCTAAAATTCTGTATAACCGATCGTTTGCAGGACCGAATCATCTACTCGAGCGGTGTGCGTCGCTGTGCAAACACGTCGCTGTGCAAACGCAATCTAACAACACTAAGCATAAAAACGGCAGAATTAGGACAACAATCCGGAATGCATTGTTCAATTAAAACAACGTAATTTAATTGAAAACGCCAGCAGCTTTTTTACTCATGGTATGCGTCTGGAATCTTCCAGATTTCGAAACGGAACAAAGGAATATTTACTTTTAAAGACGCTCACTGTGTCATTCCGGACAAGCTGGACCAGATCAGCGGACGACGACGGGACTGAACCCGTTGAACTTCAACCCCACAACAACAAATTTGCGCTCCGTGTTTCTATGGGTTCTTACCTCCAAGCACCGCACCATACAGCACGAACGTTTCAGCTCTTTGCTCGCATCGCCGTGTTGCACCAAACTGTACGAGACCGCCGAAGTCAACGCAGCGCTGTGGTGAACGTTGGCTTGTGGCTGCGCACTCGTGGGCCCTGTGGCTCCCTTCGCTTTCAAAGCACACACGACGATTACGAATGCTACTTTCCGTCGTCCGGAAACATCACAGGGGCACTTCTCCAGTCGGCGTTTTGGCTACATGTGCTCGCAAACCGCGGAGCTTCTCGGCGTCCCGTCAAACCAAAACAATACCGGCGCCATGTTGAAGGTGCGATGTTGCCAGATTTTCTACGACCAAACAAAACAACGAAAGCAAACCGGCTCTAGTTTCCAGCTTACATCGGCGTTGCGCCGTGGCTAGATTTGCTCCGTCAGCTCTAACTTAAAGATGACCTACAGATGTAGCAACACTGGTACAAAGTTTTAATATAGCGGCCAGCACGGAGCGCCGTAAATTCTGAGGAGGTTGCATGGAAAGCGGCGGAACACCCCCTTCCCCTGTGCTCTCTACTCCGCGTATATGTCGCTATCTTGGAGCGTTCCAGGCGGCGCTACCGTCGACGTGCGAGAGTGCGAAGGAGCAAAAAATTAAGATTGAGGAGCGTGCACGGGGAAGGAGGAGTTTTCCTCCAATCAAGTAACGCCGAAAGTGACGCCACGGCTTCCATCGTCTTTCTTTGAGAATATTCTTCGCGGCTCATCCACTCAAACACAGAGGGTTACCGTGACAGTGCTCTTTATTCCGCGTATATGTTTTTATTAGCATAAGGCCGCCCGCTATGCTAAAGCAATCCAGGCGGCGCTACCGTTCCTCCGCGAGTGCGAAAGTGAAAAAAAAAAATAAAGATAAAAATTGTGTGAGTCAGAGGAGGAGTGTGTTCATGTTGCTACTTTCCATATACTGCGCCTTAGTATAACCGATAGCACTCAATTTTGTGTTGTTTAGGCGGCATTCCATCATGATTAAAGAGTCGTGAGTTTTTTCATGTTTTTTCGCGGTTCATTCAGAATAAACCACAGTTTTTAGTCAGCGTTTGTGTCATCCACTTCTCTCCCATGTCCGTGTAACATTCACCCTCTTTCGTGATGAAGCCATACAAACTAGCCCAGTTATCCTGTCTCTTAATCTCTATAATTTTGTGTTTGAGTTCCACAGCGTGTTTCAACATTTGGTTTAATATAATATTTGCGTCGGGTTATGTATTTTACATTTCTATACCCCTAAACATTCTAACTTGGGTTAGGTTAAGCGAAATAGATAAAAAGAACGTTGTTCCTTTCCGTTAAAAAACCTCTATAAACCATCTGAACACGTAGTATAAAAATGAAGTTAGTTGAAACGTGAAAATCTGCGATTGTTTAAGCTGGTCTGTAGTTGACGTATTCATTAAGCAGAAACAAAGTAAAAAGTCACTTAATTTGTTCTCAATGATGAAAAATAATTAATGCGGTCAAGAGACCCGCAGAACGCGTGAATGAAAGTGCGCATGAGGCCTACACGTGCCTGCTGTAGTATGGTAACTTGATCTAAAAAAAAAAAACAAAAAAACTATGAAACACTCTACAGAAAGAAAAAAGCACGCAGGCTCTAGTACTTGTATTGTCAATAAATGATCGCTTTTTATATTATAAACATGAATCCTGGAAGTTCAAGCGCCTCGTTGTTATGCGTTGTATCTCTTCCAAAGCCAATCACTCACTGAAACACCCCTTCATCTAAGCGGAGGTTCTTGGTACGAAGAAATAGCCGGCGGCACTGACCCGTCAAGCTCCCAACGACGTAGGACGTAATTAACCTTGGGTACCAGAGCCCTATTATGAAGAGATCGCCCAAGGATCGTCTGCGGCAGTCTCAAGTGACTGCGCAGCCCTTATCTCTCATGAAACGAGACCTCCTATCTGCTGATGCGTTAAAACTCAGAAGCCCGCACTTGATTTTGTTTGTTTGCTGCTCAAGAGGGCTTTGGGTTCCGTGACCGGCCGCCCATTTTATAACCCGGAAATAGCTTCTCTTCGCGGTTATACTGATGTAATGAAAAATATTCCACTCGGAGATTTTTATTTTTTTTTACGTTAAAGGGATGTTGAACCACTGCCGGACTGGAAGCGCGCGCTCTCTTTCTCTTCTTACGGCCTTTGCAATCGCCCGGGAGTTAATGGCATTTTTTCTCCGTATGTAGTTCACTTGCTTGCCGCCAGGGGCGCAACCACCTCACCCCACTTCACCCCACTCGGAGAGTCCCTTCGAGCTGCTTTGCGCTGATGTTCGAGCTTCGTAGGTTGTTGTTTTGGCAACGGTTTATTGAACTTCGATCCGATATCAATAACTCTACCGACAGGCAGCGTCGTCAGCAAACTGCGTTCCCCTGTGACATGGACGAAACCTCTGTACTTGTCTGACCCCTTGCACGCCGTTCTGAATGCCCAGAGGGCATTAACAACAGTCACTGAATGCGCTTGGCTGGTTTAATTTGCAACAAGTTCCACGTCGTCGGGCGCCGCGTAGCGCAGCGCGCGCAGGTACTTATTGGTTGCAGATATCGAGTTCCTGGTTGCCGGCCAATAAAAGGCGCGCGTTCTGCGCTACGCTGCGTTCAGTGCGCTCAACGTCGGAGTATAGACCTTTCCAATGTTTACAAAATCACAGTCCAGCGTGCGATCTTCACAGCCCAGCACGTGCGTGTTCGTCGCTTCGTAAAGCGAGAAAAGCACGCGCCATACGCACGAACGCTCAAGATGGCACCGGCCACACGCTCCTTTTTGGAAAGGTCTATAAACAGCCCTTAAGAGTTCCTGTATAGGCTCCCTACGGGAGCCAGAGTTGCGCGTTCACGCATGGCATGTGGATCCAGCTCCTCACGTGACTGAATTCGGCGAATAGCAGCGCCGCGTGTTCGAGGCGCGCGGCGGGCTCAAAAGCCTGGGAACATACGCCGGGGCGCGTGCAACGTCTACTTTGCTGCACAACACTTGATACGGCTCCTCACGTGATCGGATCTCGGCGAATAGCGGCGAGGGCGGCACGCGGCATGTGGAATCAAACGCGCAACTCTGGCTCCCGTAGGGAGCCTATACAGGAACTCTAACCCCTGGTAGAGTTCCTGTATAGGCTCCCTACGGGAGCCAGAGTTGCGCGTTCACGCATGGCATGTGGATCCAGCTCCTCACGTGACTGAATTCGGCGAATAGCAGCACCGCGCGTTCGAGGCGCGCGGCGGGCTCAAAAGCCTGGGAACGTACGCCGGGGCGCGTGCAACGTCTACTTTGCTGCACGACACTTGATACGGCTCCTCACGTGATCGGATCTCGGCGAATAGCGGCGAGGGCGGCACGCGGCATGTGGAATCAAACGCGCAACTCTGGCTCCCGTAGGGAGCCTATAGACCTTTCCAAAAAAGGACACTTGGCAGGTTCCATTTTCAGTGTTTGTGCGTATGGCGCGTGATTTGCTCGCTTTCCGAAGCGACGAACGTGCGCGTTCTGGACTGTGATTTAACACGTGTGGACTGTGATTTTTGTAAACAGTGGAAACGTCTATTAGCGGCGAGAAGTTTTGGTGGCGCCCTCCTATGGTTCCCCGTTGTGACGTCATTACCTTGCAAACAACAAGTTCGATGGTGTTTGTAAATAGCATGGTGGAAGCTTGAAATCATTGCACTCTCGAAGGAACACTGCCAACACCGTCAAAATCAAAGCTCTTTCATTCCTCTTATTTCGTCAATGATAAATCCCCTTTCCGACGTCATAGTCAGCGTTCGGCCAATCGTAGAAGGCCGACCACAGCGACGCTTGTGTTCGCTCTCGGGGCTAATACAGGAACTCTACCAGGGGTGAGGTGACAGCGCCCCCCCCCCCCCCCCCCCCCCCGCGAATTGCGGCGGGAGGTGGCGATTGCCCCAATTCCAAAGGCCGTAAGAAGAGAAAGAGAGCGCGCGCTTCAAGTCCGGCCGTGGTTGAACCAAGGAATTTAGTGTCCATAATAAGTGGTGCACGTTCTTTCCACGAGCCAGCAGCCGCCGGTGTGCGCGAGCACACGCAACGAAAGTGACGTCAAAGACCTCCATTCGCGGTTAAGATGACAGTGAAATGTATGGGCTTCAGGCCAAACGAGAATAAAGACAAGTTTTTCATCTACACGGTGGTGTCTGGTGTAAAAGGACAGCGATTAATTGGTCTAACAAGCACGTAGCTTTTGCTTGTAGAGATGAAAAGCCTGTGTTTATTTTCCTTTGGCCCGAAGCCGATGCATTTCACTGTCCTCTTAAGCGCGAATGGAGGCCTTTGAAGTCATTTTCGTTGCGTGTGCTCGCGCACACCGGCGGCTGCTGGCTCGTGGAAAGAACGTGCGCCACTTATTATGGACACTAAATTCTTTGGTTCAGTAGCGCTTTAAAAGAAATTGTTTTTTTAGAGTTTATGGTCTCTAATTTCGGGGAGTGTGAAAGTGCTGGTATTTACAAACCTCGTCAAATACAAATAGCGATTCACTCAAAGGCCTTATGTCAAACCGAAGGACCAAAAGGACTGAAGCTGCGCCTTGTAACTACAGTCTTCATGAGTGGTATGGTGACCGGCCGGTCTTACGTTACAACTTGTCAGCTCATTCCGAAAGTGGAAGTTGCAGCATTGTCGCGTGTTACTAAACAGTACGGATACTTCACATAGAAACGCGATTAAAAACTCTCGCGAGTGCGAGTCGACTTTATTTTAATGCCTCGCGGGCAAAAGAGCCCGTGGAACTGTAAGGCTAACAATGCTGCGGGCTAATTCTTACCGGTTCCTCCAGAACAACAACCAAAACAACACATGAAAGCAAGCGCGCCTACATGCACGTGAATCGATACAAGCAAACATATATATGCGTATACCCCCTTACAAACAGATGGGCGTGCACGAAAGCGCCTATGCGCAAGCCAAAGCCTCGTCCCAAAGTAGGGCTTGGGCAGAGCGACATCGACGAGGGAAACCGCACAGCTTCCCAAGATCGGAGGCGACTGGGCTTAGAGGACTAGCTTTTCCGCCCGAGGAGGCAGGGCTCAACCACGGCCGCTTGATAAGGGACTCCCCTTGGGAGCGGCCTGCCGTATGTCTCGCGCCGCCGGTGAGAGCGATAGTTCTACTTTACCCCGCAGCGCCAGCCGTGGCGCTCGTTATCGGCGAGAGAGGCGCAGTCCGCCCGGCGCGGCCCGGTGTGGCTAGGGTGCCTACATGTAGGCACCCTAGGTGTGGCTATTTAGATTGTTTTTCGTGAAGCGGCAAGTCTCATTTGAAACGAGTGCCAGATTGCATGAATGATGTGACAAATCTGTGCCGAATAGAAGCACATAATTCTTTCTGCAAGGAGCTCAGTCAGTTGCAGGCTGCGCGTTAGAGCCGCATTCAGCTGGCAGTATGAGCGAATTGTCGTTTTCTTGTTCCCGTCCCCGTTTTTATTACCACTGTAATGAGTTATAGTTAGATATAGCTAGGCCGTATGATTTCCGATTTTAACCGATGCTCGAGCACGCTCGAGCTGTGCCTTTTATTTATCTGTGAGGGACAATAAGAAAGGGATTCCTCGTGCATAACTTCTGCAATATAAACTGCATTGTTCACGAACAGATCAAGGGAGTCACATAGTTTGCAAGCGGAATACCTTTCGGGAAAGAGGCTTCCACGAAAGTCTCAATATATTCTCTAGAGGGCTGTTTAGGTCACCAGCCGAGTTAGCCAGAAGAGGTCTGACGAGCTTCCCGAGAAAACGCTCGCAGAGTTCTTAGCTGTGGTACCGGTCTCTGCAGTTAGTACACCACATCAGCGGGCAGTCCATAAGGTGTGGAAGCTCAGCGCTCGAGAGAACCTTGCCAATCCGTCCAGAACGACGAATCTCTGCCAACTGTAGAGCCCTCTCGACAAAGGTGCAGACGAGCTTGCACGGCCAGACAGCTTCAGGTCGTGGATAGCTGAGTCTTCTTTGGTCAAGGCTAAACACGAACTGATTTTCTCCGTCACGAGATTCATTTCCCTTAAGTTACAGCTTGCATTCAGGACACGTCACCTGCAAAGTTGAGCGGGTTCTACACATTAGCCTTCCTTGCTTAAATCTGTCTTGAAATTCGTCGCAGGTTTGTCGCAGTTTTTTAATTCGCTCGTTCAGTCGTTTGGCTTGCACTTGAAGGCGGTGCGCGTTTTTCTTGGCATCTTCCATGAAGCCTATAGCTGTCAAATTGAATGACGTCTGACATTCTTCCACTTCAAACTCTTTTTGCAGGCAAGGTTCAATAGCCACGCACTCATCAACAGCTCGTCTTCTTTCTGCAGGGGACTGCATTTTGCGTTGTCGGCTTCTACCGCTCGCATGCGACGTGGACGCGTTAGGTGGCACACGAACAAGCGGTCTGCGTTTCTTTGAACCTGCTGGTTGCATGTACAACGAATACAATGGGAATTGAGTCGGCACCGCTGTCGGTCGCAGTACCTTCCGCTTCATCCCTACCTTGTAGTCCTCCGCCTTAAATGCCTATATGTAAAACCTCGGCTTTCTGCAGGGAAGATAATCCACATAGCGCTCCCCTCTCCTAAGCTGCGAGGGGGAGCCAGGTTGGGGCAAGGTGAAATGTGAAGAGGATATAGGAAAGGAGGTGACGGGCAAAAGTGGAAAGCGCGAAGTGTACGTCGGCCTTTAAAATGAAGGGAGCGCACGACGCTCCTCGAGCTTGGTTGCCACTGGCTGCCCTTCTCGCTGCCTTCTCGCGAAATGTTCTTCAACCAGGCATCCAAAAATTTCTCTCTAGACGGAAGCTCGTGATAGCAGAGTTCCGGATCTCTCACAGCATTTGACTTACAACGCGGCACGCAACAGTTATTAGGCATCGCGTGCTCCGTAACCCATCTGCACACTTTAAAACTGTGCAGAGACAGACAAAAGGCGGCTGTCTACGTCTCGTTTTTCTCATCCATCAGTGGTTATCGCCATGAAACTATAGAAACGAGCAAAAAAACGATCGAAAACACAAACCACGCATGCGAGCACAGGGTAAAACTGCGATATTTTCTCCGCGCAAAGTGGTGCAAAGGTGGGGGACAAGCGATTTTTGCGGCCTTTTGCAACCGCGACAGCGCCTCGGTATCGGCGAAGCCAATGACGGGCAGATATTTTCTCTGGGTCGCGAAGCAAGAGCGCGTTGGGCGCCTTTTCTATACTCTTTGTCACCTTATGATGTACCGCAGGAAAGGCTACAAGCGCGAGCTCCTTGCTCTATAAGGCACATCTCGGCGGCACAAGCTCTCGTGCGTTAAGAGTAGCTCCCAACGCTATGAGCTCGCGCTTCTAGCCTTGTCTGCGGTACAACATAAGGTGAAACGGCTTTCAGCTCACGAGACCACGCGCCGATGTGCAGCGCCTTCACGGCAGATGGGAGAAGTTCTCCTCTCACGCGCGCTCTTTACTTTTCGGAAAAAATCGGCAGGCCGCACCAACAGGGGGGATCGAGAGGCCGTGGCTCAACGATCAGCTCCTCCCGGCTCAAAGGTTCATTTCCTCGCGGACGGAGTCCAAGTTCTTCCCAACAACCTCGCATGACTGTATCGGCCAATTCTGGCTATGGACTGTGAGTGTCAAGTTGTCTCGTTCCATCTCCCCTTCTCCTTAGATCGAACGATGCCACCGCGGCGCGAATTCTAACGACCGAGGTGGGGGTGAGGCTTACAGAGTGCACGCCGTGTTGACCCGTAGATCGTGCGCAATTACAATGGCTAAGCCGCGAATGCAGGGCCGGCTTGCTAGAAAAGCGCGTCAACTGAGACTTGGTGAAAGAAAGCACTGCAAAGGCTGGGGCGCGCGAGCGTCTAAAGACGCGGTTTGAGTCCCGCTCAGTTCGTGCGCTGGCTTTGGCAGTGCTTTTCTTCCACCCAGTCTCAGCTGAGACGCTGTTTCTAGTAAGCCGGCTGCGTTTCTACACAGTCAGTTTGGTGGGGCGTCTGCCCCTCGCGACAAGTGTAGTGTCCCTAATCACGAGCGGCGTAGAATATGGTGTACTCTGTTCACCCTTAAAAATACACTGTAATGAAAACGAAAAAGAACAACATTTTGTAAAGCTTATTTGGGACACGTTATTTTTTTTTTCTTACTTTTTTCACGATTTTTTTTCGCGCAATACTTACGCCGTTAAACGCAATTTAGGTGGAGGTCATGGCCCGCACTAAGCTCCGTCCAGAGATCAGTGGCCCCGTCCATTACTACTGGATTGGCTTGGCTGCTCAGCCAAATGCGGCCGGAAGTCTAGTGTCTCCCTTCCGCGACATCCGGTGCGTCTAGTCTGGGGGAGTTGCTATTTGCACAGCACCAATGTGTGTGTGTGTGTGTGTGTGTGCGGGGGGGGGGGGGGGGTCACGTAAATCTCTAGTGACGTTGTTTCTCTGTGTCACGCATTTCTCTTGGTTATAACGGGGGCGCGTGTTAACTTCCTCCCCCGCTGCGTTCACGCCGCTATGCGGCGGCAGCCTGCGGTTGCTCATTACAAAAATGTTCACTCACTTGACCCACCCGTAAAAGCCGCTTCGCAGCGGCCGAGCTTACCCGCTCGCGGAGCGATCAACTTGACGATCGACGAACCCAAATAACGTCAATTGAAAAAACGCGAAGAAAGGGAAGGTCGCGTGGCCCTCACCGGAAGTGATGCGTAAAGTAGAGAGGTAGTGTCAATCCCCTGGTCTGGCGTCTGACACCGCCTGCTAGTCGAACGAGCAGACGCGCGGAAGCCTCCGGCATTAGAGAGTTTTAGTATTGCGTATAAGAGCAAACGCAAGCCCCGCCTACGTTAGCGTTAACGCTGCGTCCTCCACACTGCGCATGAGCTATACGTACGTACTGCAGCGAGCTATGCCTACGTACTCTCGCTATGGCTTTTTGCGAGCGTACGTAGCGGTCCCCTGCGTGCCATTCTCGTTGCTCTCGTCGCGCACGGGAGAGCGCGAGACTACTCCAGTTTGGAAAAAGGCGGCGGTGAGGCAAACCAGTGGAAGTGCTACGCGCGTTGTACGGGTTCGCTTCAACATTGAAGACGACCTCAACCTTGCGGAAAAAAGAGAAAGAAGAAAGAAAAAAGGGCGAGGCTCGTGGCGGGCGAGGACACGCGGAGTTGGGAGCTGGAGACAGACGAAAGTGCAGGTGCCGAGCAAGGCCTCCAACTGAAGACAAGGGCCACTATACTCTGTTTCATACTTAGCGTGCAACGCTGTCAAAGCTACTGGCGCGAGCGTGGGGCTTGATCTCGTTGATCATTTGCACGCGCTCTCGCGCAAACAAAACCGTAGATGAAGCCACGCGCTCGCGCCAGTAGCTTTGACAGCGTTGTACGCTAAGTATGAAACAGAGTATAGACAGCCTTGGCCCTCCTCTTCATCGGACTCTCTTCATCGGACTCTGAACTTAAGTACAGATAAAACCTTTTCCCAATGGTAGCGCTCCCCCGTGTGACTTCCTCGGAGCGAGTGGAACTCGGCCTGATCGGGCGGTATTGGCAGACGACCCACGACCTCCTCAAAGAAATCAACGCGACGAACCCTTTCGAGCGCCCACAAATATGGGTGTCGATAGCCCAGAACGGCGACGCCGTCGAACCCAAAAAGGTGTTTTCCGTGCGGTCGGTACGCGACCGGTGCGACCTATTGCTTGCATACTTCCAAGCAATTGACGAGGCCAACATAAGATAGTAGGAATACCACAACACACTGGAGCGAACCATAGATCGAACTGCTGGTCGCACAGTCCTAAAAAGGAAGACAAGACATGTTCAAAACAGGCAACTGGAAAGAGATTCACGCGCTTCGTAGCAAAGCTGGCAAAGCGAGGAGATTCGCGGTGTTGAATTGGCTTGACCGAATACCCGCCTTGGATTGTTTGAAGCAGTTCGCAGGAGCACATCTAGATGGCGCTGCAAGTCTTTACGTATGCGTTTGCCTTCCGCTATACTAAAAGTGCGCGTTCAACGCGCTCCGTAACATTACGGCCACAGCTTGTGTGCGTTGTACGCAGTGCTGACGCAAGGGTCTTTACGCTATTCTAAAACTCTCTATTGTGCCATATTTCACCACCGTCTATCATTGTCTGCAATGCCAGTAAGACGCGGACATGAAGGCTGCGCGTCGTCGTTCATTTTCGCCTTCGTCCGTCTGCCATCCCGCACCCGTTTAAAAAAAAAAGATTCTACAACGCTCGCAAGACTCGACTATGAAAGCGGCGTTCTAGCGTTCCATCATGCGCGAGCGGCGGTTCAATACAAGCGACTGTCAGCGTTTGTGGATGTGCGGTAAAAAGCAACCGAGAGGAATAAAAACGCAACAAAATAAATATGCAGTCATTTCAGCTTTTATGTAGTAATTTGTTTTCGCATGGCATCCACGAGCAAGGCGAGTGTGCATCATGACGTGCAATTATAACGTTACCTAAAAATAATCAATTTGGCAGGCCAAGTGCACTGCGAAACGTGAGAGCTACTTGCCTTTCGAAGCGAAATGACGAAACCATACATGGACGAACTTGATGCGAGCCGAACGCCCGATTGCCTCGAGCTAAACGGCTCTCAAATTCTCACCTGTGTAGCTACCTTCTGGTTATTGGAACGGTTGCACAATTCACAGAGCAGCGGGGCCGCTTTTACGGGAACCAACCTCTTTATTCGGCATCAACGCGCGCAAACGAACAAATCAAGCCAGATATTGGTGTTTATTTTGTAATAAAATAAATAAAATAAAACTAAAGGGAATTAAAATCGAAAGAAATAGAAGGCGCAGGAAGAAATGTTAATCTCCCATCAAGCCAGATCGAGCAACTTACCGCGTGCGCGAAATAGATTGAAGGCACTTTAAACTGACCGCATAAATCAGTTTCTTAACTTATCGCTCTGAAATTTAGTACAAAGGTGGTTGAAGTTAATGGAAGCTTTCGCTAAAATTGCTGGAAAAGTTGGCTCACCTGAGTAAACCAAGAAAAATAAAAATTACATTTTTTCTATAGTTTACATGTACACTGAAAAACTATTATGTGTTACTGTGGCACTTATTTGGGCCAAGTGAAGTGAATATATTAGGTAAGCCAATTCTATTTTCTTACCATTCCACAACTTTTTGAAATCGTAGTAAACGTCAGCATAGCCCGCAACGATTTTCTGGTGATTTTGACATAGAAAGAAGGCTTAGCCATAATTTTTCCATAAACAAAACCAGTTCTTATTATCTTTCTTTTGACTCCTGACGTTTCATGAATTCATACTCAAAATTAATAAATTCGCCATGATCGAGCACCTCCGTAGTAAATCCCAGCGCAATAAGTTAAGAAACCGATTGATGCGGTCAGCTTAAATTGGGTTCAATCCATTTTGCCCACGCTGTAGTTGACGTGGGACGCTAGCATTAGGCCAGTGCAGCTACGAAAACAAGCACCCCGCACAGCTTTTCTGAAGGCGCGTACTTGCGCTAGTTGTTTGATGCAAAATATGTCGGTTGAGGAGATCTTCCTTTGAACACTTCGGTGAACGCAAAACGACTCGCACTCGTAAAAATAAACGAGATCAACGAGCTGGGCTCGTTGAGCACGTACTTCGCAGACGCCGTCAATCATGTTTATCATCACTTCACACAAATGCGGAAAAGTAAATCGGGATGCTTTTGAAAACAACAATGACTCTATCTAAATTTATTGTTTCTCTAACATAAAAAAACCGCCGATTAAAATACGGTTACGGTACGGAGATCCAATTTTAAAACCAATATTTCCCACGTCAATCATATCTCCAGCCAATGAGAGATGTAAGCATCTTGTAAAGCTGGGCTCAGCGGGCTGCAGCCTCCAACTTTCCCACCTAAAGTTCGTCTAATGCCGTAAATATTGAACAAAAAAAACTTCGGTAGCTTTTTTTCTAATAAAGTGTCCCCTCTGTGCCTTTTTAGAAAAAGAAAATATTTTTTTTTTTCATTTCAGTGTCCCTTTAAAAAGGCAATGAAGTAAATTTTGTGCTGGGATAAATAGTTTTAGATTGTAATCTTACTAATCGCATATCGTTTTGTGGGCCTGTAAGAAGGGGAAGGTAGACAGTCTAAAGCATGCTCTTGGGTACAAAAATTCGAAAATATAGCGGACTATTTCGTACCTCTTTTCTTTGAAAAGCTTTCCCCTCCTTTTCATCGTGATACATCAGCGGTACCTAAAGCACGGTAGCCTACCCCAGCTCACGCATTGGACAGGAGCACTGCTTCACTCGGACGTGTGCACTCGTCAACAATCTATCCGTTGACGAATAATTGAATTTGAGTTCGTAGTCAATGAGTGCCGTGACGGCACTTATCATCGCTTGGGAATAACAAGTTTCATGGTGTGCCTTAAAATTATGATCGATGGAAGCTTGGAGTCATCGTACCGGGGCCCAAGCACGTCACGACCGCGAGGTTTCTCATTTCTCTTTTGAGTTGGGGACAAAAGCTAAGAAAAAAACAGTTTAAAAATCTTTTGATGGCTCTTTTAAAGGGACCATGAAATGACCTTTTTACTTTTGCCGGATAACTTTTACATTAAACCGTCAATGTTCACTTAATGCCTAACAGGCATCCGTTTTCGTCTCGGTTTATTAACTTCTACACAAAAAATTAGTGAAATATCGACTTTTTCTTTCTCTCCAATTGACCGCAAAACAAGCTGCGGCGTAATTTTGACGGTCGTGACGTACCCTGTTTCCGGAACCGGAAGTTCACTCGGCAGTAGGAGAATGAGAGCGTTAGCGGCGGCGAGTTGGCGGTGTGCCGGTAGGTTTTACTGCGCTGATGGCGCTGATGTCACCGATGTATTTTCTGAATCGGCGCCTCTCATCGCCGCGATAGCCATGGACACATCGCAGCTGAGCGAGATTCGATTATATATGTTGCGCTACAGCGACAGCATAGGACTAGTCTCATACGCCGGTATGCCTGTTGGGAAGTGTGGCGAGTCTTCCGGTGAAGACTCCAGAAGTCAACCCAGCTGTCATTGTTGGTAAAAGACGGCCCGTGTCAGTCGTTTGCAAAGCGACGTAGATAGAAACAAATTGCCGGGGCGTTTTTCGCGGCTTTGGAGATGCAGGAGCGAGCCGACGTTAAAAAAGATACGTTTGAACTACGAGTGTCAGCAAGAGCCACGTAAATACCTGTTCACACTCGGAGCGGACGCGCGCGTTTGATGGAAGTGCTGTATTCGCGCTGTTGGTAAGCGCTTCGGGACCGATCTTTTACGATTGCAACTCGATACTGACGTGACACTCGGCAAAATAAGGTTGGACCGGCATTGCACGTAGCTCCCACGAACTAGCTCGACAGTGACGTGCAGTCTGTCAGAATAAAAATGGCATACTATTAACAAAGTGTACATACTGTGTTACGAAGGTAATCCATACGACATTTATTTGAGCTCTATAGCCACCATCATCACAGACCAGTACACGACACACACAAAACAAGAAGATAGAATCGACGAGAGTCTCTTTTCGACGACAGTGTTCGTCAACACTGCCTCGGAAAACAAGGGGAAGGGATTGACCTCATTTCTTAATCTAAAATTGAGGTCAGCGATCAAAATACGGGAAGGGTCCAGAAGGGTGGCGCGGGCAAATTCCATTCAGCACGCCAGCCGGTCGTGGGCAGACGGTCTTGGCCAAATACCGTTGAAGCAACGCTGCAGAGAGTCGGAGTGCCTGCTAGGCCTATCTGCCGAGCTCGCTTGGTCGCGGGTCTTTGAATTCGTGACCGTTCTAGCTTTTCTCGGGTGTTTCTGGATCCAGCGTTCTTTTTCGTCGTGGTCTGTTTCAAGTACTTTTTTCTTGCTGCTTGAAGTTGGGACGCGCGAGAAGAACACGTAGAAAAATAAACGTTTCTTGATCGTCGCGGCCAAGTAAACGTTCCTTGATCGTCGCGCCCTACTGCGCACGCGCAGTAGTTGCTTCGTTTACCACACGAGAGGTGGCGCTTGGCTCTCAGCATTATCAAATTTGGCAATATTCGTCACATCTCTAATTATGCTACAAAATGTGGATCTGAATATTATTTAACAGAACTTTTAGGAAACATTCGCCAGCTATTTATTGTTTACGATCGCGGTGCTGGTGAGGTAGACTCTTACCCAATAGGCGACGTGGATTCGGCTGACGTGCAGCGATTGCGTGGATGCATCGCAGTGAAAAGGCAGAGAGCTTTCGAAGGAAAGAAGGCGCAAAAGAGTCAAGTTTTCTTTTAAAAGTTCTATAGCGAGAAATTTTTTTTTGGCTCCCTATTTTTGTGTTTTTGTGTTTCTTTTCACACCTTTTACGACGATCGGTGGATGAAATTCGATTTCAGAATTGTTCCATGGTCCCTTTAAGCTGAGATTGCAGCCAATGCCACAAGCACGATAGCACAAGCTGCCTGCTTTGAAGCGTTCTTCCGCAGAACGAGCGCTCTCGCTAAAAATGTGCGTATCACAGCCAGGAGCGCTGGCTAGCTCGTGTTTGTAGCTTTGGCTGCAGTTTCAACTTAAGGGTGAACGGTGTATAGTATACACTGTTGTAACTTTTTCTTCTTGATATATTATTTACTGCGTTTTCAGGCCATCCGATTATACCTAACACCTGTTTCTTCAAAAGCCTTATTTCAATGTCTGTTTTCAAATGACAAATTTTTACATTCACAAGTGTCTAACCAAACATGCTGTTAATTTAAATGCGTTAGCATTGATTGCCCTGGTGCATGCCGCCGTCTTTTATTTGGACGGTTGTGGCTTGGACTGGACTAGACTGGGTTTGTGAGGCCAATGCGTGGTTCCCGCCGTGATCTTTCGCTCCGTTAGTTCGCTCGTTACGTCCGCTTTCCCCCTTACAAGAGGAAAGGGGTCTTCTGTCACGCTTCCAATGACGCGCCGCAGGAGCGTTTGAGGAGGGTATCGAGCGGCCGTGGCGCTGGCGTAACGTACGCGACAACGTAAAACCGCGACGCAGCGACGACGCCGTTTGTGCGAAACCGCCGGCACCCGGAAGGAAAGATTGGCGCTTCGAAAACAACAGAATGCGGACCGTAGGCGGAAATCTAGGCAAGCTGAGGGGGGCTGCATCTTAAACCGCCGACGCCAGTGGCGTAGCCAGGGGGGAGGCTTAAGGGGCCTCAGCTCCCCCCCCCCCCCCTCTCCTCCGCACCTCAAGTCATATACATCCAAGACACCTCAGCACCCCCCCCCCCCCCCCCCTCGAAAAGAATTCTTAGGTACGCAACTGGTCGACGCCCGGGAGAACAGACAGGCTCTCAGAACACAACAGTAAGCGAACCGTTGCTAGGATGGAATTTTCATCCTCAGCTGAGTCGGAACCCTTGCGCTACATACTAACACATTTCGTGGAGAATCATCGTAGCGACAGCAGAAATTTCGGCATCATTTTTTCGATGGAAGAGTAGACAGAAGTTTAACACTTCAAAGTGTGAGTTACGGCTTCATGGTTGACTCTGTATCCACCCTCTCTGCATAGAAAATGATTTCTATGGTATAAAAACCTTGTTTTTTTACTTCTTTTCAAAATATTTGATCATTGGCGAGGCTAGAGTCCCACCGTCGCGACAGGGAGATATAATTCTTATTTTAATGACTCCACATACTTAAGTATTGAATGTTTAAAATTTTATTTAAGTGAAGTTATTACTAGAGATTGAAAATACATTGTGTTACCCAAAATTACGGTAATAGGATGCGCTTACCTACTATTAGTTTTCTCCTGACGAAATTTGTGCAATTCGGAAGAAGTTCCGAAAGAGCGAATGACCTTGGCCTTTTATGCGTCAGAGACAGCGTCGAATACTGAACACAAAATAAGAATTAAAATATAATGATAATTATGATGATGACATTGAAGACTCGATGGCGTACCATACGTTATTTGGCGGAGAAAAATTAACAATGTGAAAGAGCCTAAAACTGCAGTAATGCGACACTTCTTAGTATACTATTTATAAATTTGAGCTATTTTTAGAGATTAAGATATTTTGTATTTAGATATCACCCATGTAAATGATATGCCACACAACAAACATAAAAAACACGTTTTTTTATTATTTAATCAAAACTACCAAGAGTCTAGGCGAGTTTTACACTTGCTGGTGATTTGACTAAAGCTTGATTAGATCAAAATGCGCTGTATGATAAATAAAGGTAATTAAACAATACCTAAATGCAAGTTCAAGCATATCGCACGATAGAGGGTGACACAGGGCGTTTCATTATAAGCAGAGCAATCACGTGGTCTACGCTAAAGTTAACTTTTATCGCCCACTCCCTATTCAGGCAGGCACCTGCCCCTGACCTTTTGTAGTTAAACATTTTTCACTGGGGCACCGTCGTCGTGGCAGCGCGTTAAACGCGCTCGATACGAAGCGACAAACTCATTAGCCTACACCGCCGCAACACTAAACTATTGACGAGCAAGTCGTTCGAGCGAAAGTAAACCGAACTAACGTCAGATAATAATGAAGTACACGAGCAAGTGAGTAAATATTCTTGATGCGGATATTTGTTAAGCTAACTTCTGTGAAAGATTCCCACAGAGGTATAGAGCGCGACACTGTCAGCGCGAACAAGTGATCGCCGGTTTTTTCAGTTTTTCTCTTTTAAACCAAAAAATATCATCCAAGTTATTGGTACGAAAAGGGCTCATTTAGTTCTATAATGTAAACGATAAATACTATTACTATTTAGAAGTAAAATCCGAAAATGCGTTGATGTCGTGTTCGCGCTAACAGTGTCGCGATGTGTCACCAAGGGAAAATTACGGGAGGACGCTTAGGCTTTGCCTTTAAAAGGCCACTAAAAAAAAGAAAAAAATTTAAACAGTTTAGTTAGGACACGCATGCAAAAAAAATTTGCGCGAAAAAAAATAAATTGAGTAGAATATTGACGGCGCGAGACACGATTTAGTCGGTTGTTACCTCCTTTCCACTTGCTTTCTATCTCAGCATTTCGGGCGCGTGGAGGAGAGGTGAATCGGCTTGGCCATCACGTCGAGGTGGAGAGAGTGCATGACCATCTCGTCGAGGTGGAAACAGTGTATGAGAATTCCGTGACGTCATGGACTTTGCGCGCAGAATTTAAAATTAATCTCGCGTCGTCAATATTCCTCTAAAAAATTTGTTTTTCGCGTAAAGTTCATTTCTTGACACGCGTGTCCCAACCAAACTGGTTAAAAAGCTTTTTTTTTTATTATTGGCTTTTTAAGAGTGGAACGCGATAGCTAAACACATAAACCCCCGCTCGTTTCCAAGCACTGGAAACGTGTCTGCGTGCCTAGTCAATAAAGAAAAAAAAATAAGTCTGCGTGGCCTAGTCGGTAGTGTGTCTGGCTCGCAACCGAAGGGTCGTGATTCCAAGTCCCGCCTCCGCCTAAAATTCTTCAAAATTTTCTTTAAGGCAGACGAATTATTTTATAAAGTGAAATCATTTGAGACATGCGGCGACCTGTCATTCGCATTACACGTAATGTTTTAATCACTTTCATTCCACACGTGACGTCACCTTTCACGTGTGTGTTGTAGGTTGTTTTGAAATTTCCGCACGAGGTCATGTGGCCGTGACGTCATGACCCTATCGACCTATCCTGGATTTCTCCATCCAGCCGACACCGGCTTTTCTGAGACACGAGCTCCTTAAAGCTATCGCTTTAAGATATTGACACTTGGGAATACGATAAAGAAGCACGCGCTAAGGTTCGAGCATAAACGCCGAACGCCGGCGTTGCCCGTACTTAAGCGTTCGAAGAGCGCAGTGGAGACAGAGGCACCTATCAATGCATCTATCCACGAATCATTCCAACCAGAGCTTGGTGTTCTGTCTTCCCCGCGCGCCCTCGTCTCCTTCTTTCCCTCAGTTACTTCTACCATAGTTGGAGAATATGAGGTTATGCACCATTGTGTTAATTCAGAATATGCTTGGTCATCACGCTTGCCGAGGAACAAACAAAGAATCAAGACGCGCAAATATAATAAGCCACACCATAGCCTCCTCTATACTCACAAAGCCTGGCAGTTCGACGACGGAGCCAGAGAGTGGCCGGTCACAGATTTGGAGCGCGAGGATCTGGTAGCACAGAGGATTTCTCGGGGAACCTGGTATTCAGCGCACAGCTTTTGCAGCGGCGAGGACCCAAAACATGGTTTTCAAACCCGACGAGAAAAGCAGCGGTAGCGCGAGGAACGCGAGGAGCACGAGCATTTGTTCATTCGTTTGTTTATTATGAGGTGTCGGGAAAGGGGGAAACCAGGAGATGTGTGGGCCTCAATTATTGGCAAATCGCTACCTGGTTCATTCCATCACTCGGGGGAAGTGTGTTCCGGCTTCTCGCCGCAACGGAGCGCCCGTTACGTGGCTCACTTCTCATCCGTTGTCTGCAGCTCTACCTTTTCACTTTCGGCGGCCGCGTCTCGTGGCGATCTGCCAGGCTCTTTCAGGATAAAGGAGGCTATGGCCACACGCCGTGTTCTTAAAAAGATACTTAACCAAACATTTTAGTGCCCATAATAAGTGGCGCACGATATTTCCACGACACGCAACGAAATTGATGTCATAGTCTTCTATTCACCTTTAAGATGACATTAAAATGTGTGGGCTCCGGGGAAAATTGGTCTAGCTAGCAGGTAGCTTTCACTTGTGGCGTTATAAAGCCTGTATTTAATCTCCTTTTTCCCGGATCCCGCATATTTCTCTGTAATCTTAGGTGTGAATAGAAGATTAAAACGTCTATTTCTTTGCGTGTGCTCGCGTACATCGGAGGCTGCTGGCTCGTGGAAAGATCATGCGCCACTTGATATGAACACCAAAATGTTTGGTTCAGTATCCCTTTAAACTCTCAGTTACTTTAGTTGTTTCTATTTCTATGAAAAGTCTGTGCAGCTCCTTCTCGACTGGCTTCACCGGAAGGATTTATTGTGCGTGGTATTGACGAAGGCCTCCTCCATTTGGTTTCCCGGAGAGGAAGCGTGCCGTCCAATAATGTTTTCACCGCAAATGTCCAAGAGTAACGGCATTTCAAAAGAGCACTGACACCCAAAAAATCATTTTTTTGTTTGTCCAGAAAACGATGCAAGTTGTAATCATAGACTCAAAAGAATACCACAACGCGAAAAAAAAAATTATCCACGCGCGCAGCGCGTTTTTATCTTTCGTGTTTCTTTCTTCCTCTTTTCCCCTTCTGGCTTTTTTTTTGTGACGTAATCGTCTATGAAGCTCGGGAGCTTTGTAAGCGACATTTGTAAAATATTTATAACGATATTCGTAAAACATGTTTTTTAAGGAAATTTCAAACGCACTACACCCCTCCTTTTGAAATATAGAAAATCGGAGTCCGCAAGTGAACTCGCCTCCTGGTTTTTTATCCTTCCTCGGAAAACATGGTGGCGCTCGGCACCTCTAGCAGTGAGGATAATCGTGGAGTTAAGGACTCGGACGAAGCTCTTTATGTTTGGTCGACTTACCTCTAGCCTTCGACGGTTTTCTTCGTGTATCCCGCTGCGGCAAGTTCGTCGGAACGACCCCACGCCTCCACCGAGGCACCATTTGAACCTGCAACGCTCTAGAGGCGCTTGGAGAGACCTCATAATCCTTGTCAACAAAGTATCGGGAACAAGTGAAGCACTTCAATCCAAAACCCTCCAGTAGTTCTTCAGGAACTGCAGCTAGCCAGGCCTCATAATCTGACGCACTTTTCGGGAACCTGTGCAGCGTGCTTTCGGTTGTGACTCCGCCGGGACGCAGCACCGGCGCGACAGGGCCCCTCACGTTCCTCATAAAAGTCCACAGCGTGTCCTCTTCGACCTCACATCGTTCCTGAAAAATTCGAGATCGCTGAAATTGCCCTAAAAGAACTTCAAACTGAAAAGTGAAGCATCGTCAGCTCACAGCGATGGGCGGCACGCACGGAGACGCGCGGTTAATCGCGGGATGCATGAGAACACACTTCCGGTTGGAACGCTTCGAAGGCGTCAGGGATACTTGAGTTACAGGACGACTCCATCTTTAACGCCACTGCACTGGCGCGGATCGCGCGAAAACTTCAAAATTGGCTTTTGGAATTTTTTTTACGGCACAAATACAGAGTTTTTAAGATACAAAGTTTCAGAGTAATGTCCAGGTATTGTTTTACATCGTTTTGAATTACAAAAAAAAAGGTTTTGATCCGTTAGTTGTTTTTTAAGCAACGAAGGGCCTGACATAATTGTCATTCCGCTTCTTGCATCGTTATTTGTTCTTCGATGATATCGGCCGATACCAAAATCATTTTTGCTTCGGAGGTATTAATTAGCACCGAGAAGACAGAGTGGCGCAACCTGACAACTCGTTGCCGTGACGTGGTAGCCGGGATCACGTGACCGCGTCTACGCTCGCTGGTAGCGAGATCCGGACAATATGGTCCCGGACATTATGGTCCCAGACAATATGGTCTCGGACAAAATGATCCCGGACAATATGGTCCCGGACAAAATGGTCCCGAGTGCTAGGCCGGACAAAACAATCCCAAGTCATTTTCGCGGCGTTTTTTTTTTCCTTACTTTTCACTGGTTTGTAGATTACGTGTATTTATTTTTGCTAAACACTATTAACATGAGCCGTTGGTCATTTTGAAGTTGCTTTTTTATTGCTTGCTCTTCACACGTTTTTTGTTATTAAATGTGATTTGCAAAATATTTATGTTGCGAGCCGTTTGTCAATATATTTTTGCTGATATGGGCCTGTAGTTATCTACTTTACTCTTAGATTCACCTTTACGAACAGACACAACGCTGGCCACCCTTCACTTTGCTGGCAGCTTTGAGGATGACAAGGACTTTGTCAACAGAATGAAGAGATAAGAGGAAACCACGTCAGCCTAAACCTTCAAAATGCTATTTGGGATTTCGTCAGGGCCAGTGGCCTTATTAATGCGAAAGCATTAGCTGTGGACAAAGAACGGCCGCATCTTTGCTAGGAAGGACGAGGCTTCGCAGGTGGTTCGGGTGGCTTGCGTAAGTGACTTAGATAAAATAATCTGAGACCCGAACTGTACCAGGTGTAACCTCATTACAAAACTGTCATGCAATCTCCTTTTTTGACGCCCGCTGACGTGAGCGCTTTGTATGCCAAAAACAAGAAGCACACTTCTTTTTTCCACCTAAACACTCAATCCCTGCGAAATAAAGCAGATGACATAGCAGCCTTCCTCAGTATGTTAGATTTCACTTTCGACATCATTATGATAACTGAAACGTGGTACCAAAATGATAGCAAAGTAATTGAACTGCCGCAGCATAACACTTTCCTTCTAAATCGCCAAGATAAAAGAGGAGGAGGGGTTATGATAGCTATCAAAAAGTCTTTTGAATGTTCTGCTGTCCCCGCTTTTTCTAGAGTTGATAGTGATTGCGAAATATTATCCTTGAATTGTGGTCAGAATGTGTTCTCTGTTGTCTATCGCCCTCCCAACGGAAACGTATCTAGCTTTTTATCTTTTTTCGATAAATATTTATTTTGGATTAACGAAAACAAGCTTAATTTAATTCTTGGAGGCGACCTAAACATCGACTTTTTATCCCCGTCTCTAGTCGAGCGTGAAATAAATAGAATACTAGAATGCAATGGTTTTGCAAACGTCATAAAAGAAGCAACACGCATACAGAGGACATCAACGTCAATTGATGCATTCATTACAAACATGCGTATCTCATCCCTTCTGCCAGGAGTAATATCTACTCAAATAAGCGATCATTTGCCAATTTTTCTTTTTGCCGACTGTCGCACCGATTTATCACGACGCAAACCTTGCTATGAAACATACCAAAGCATAAACGATAGTACGCTTCAACTTTTTAGAACCAGTCTCGAAGATGTGAACTGGGATCATGTTTATCAGAAAACCAATCCAGAGAACGCGTATAATGCTTTTATTACTACATTTACATCATTATATCTTCAGTGTTTCCCATATAAAACATACAAAATACCAAGAAAAGCGCGCAAGCCATGGATTACTAAAGAATGTTTAAACATGATTCAAAGAAAAAACTTCCTTTACAATCGCTTTCTTCAAAGTAGACGCTTAGATGATCTTGCAAAATTTAAAACTTACAGAAATAAAGTCACGTCTTATCTCCGTCAGACCAAAAAAGATTACATGCACAGATTATTTAACACAGACATACTGAAAAGAAGCGATCTCGTCTGGAAACAAATAAACCAGTTTCTGAACGGCAGAAAAGCCACAAATCATACTATGGAAATCGTATCAAATAATGAAAAACTATCTGGAAAAAAATTAGCCCACTGCTTTAATGACTATTATGTGTCCTTAATTAAGAGCGACCATGATCCAAATTGTATGACGTACTTGGGCCCGCGTAATTCCCACAGTGCTTATTTGTTCCCTACGGACGCAAATGAAATTATTAGTTCTTTCTTGACTCTCCGCAACAGTAAATCACGTGATCCGCATAATCTACAAATTTACCCCATAAAACATGTAATAGATCTAGTCAGTCCTGTCTTGGAGCATATATTTAACAGCTGCCTCGCGCAAGGAGTATTTCCAAAGAGCATGCAAATGGCCAAAGTAACTGTAATTCATAAAGGAGGAGACAAAAATGATATATCTAACTATCGCCCAATATCAATTCTTCCAATTTTTTCAAAATGCCTAGAGAAGATACTTTACGAGCGAATTTGTGGTTTTTGTGATAAATACAGTCTATTGACACCCTGCCAACACGGTTTTCGAAAGCTTCGTTCAACGGAGACCGCCCTTCTCACTCAAAAAGAGCTAATTTTGGGATCTTTTGAAAACAAAGAAATTACACTTGGTGTGTTTATAGATTTTTCAAAAGCGTTCGACTCCATAAATCATAAAACACTGCTTTTGAAACTTGATTCCTACGGTTTTCGTGGTACATTTTTACAAATAATCAAATCATATCTAGATTTTCGCTGTCAGCAAGTTGTAATAAATAACGAATTATCAGACCTCAAATCCATTTCTGCCGGTGTTCCTCAAGGTAGCATATTAGGACCTTTACTCTTTAATCTCTACATCAACGACATTGTTTTAATTGATTCCAACCCAACATTCGTTATTTACGCCGACGACACCAGTTTATTCTTTAGTGCCCCACAAGTGTCGGACCTCGAAGAACAAGCTTCCCATTGTTTGCGCTTGCTTCAAAACTGGACCATTTCAAATTCGTTAACCATTAACACAAGCAAATCTCATGCAGTACTCTTCAGACCCCGAAATAAATATCCTTCTGTTCCCACTCTTGACCTTAAGCTTGGCTCAGAATCCATTCAAATTGTTTCAGTGGTAAAAAACCTAGGAGTGTTATTTGAAGAACATCTCACATGGAATCAGCATGTTGATATGACTGCCGAAAAAATCTCCAAAATTGTAGGTGTACTATCTAAATTACGTTATTTTATGCCTCAATGTATTAAGAAACTTTTGTACAACTCATTATTTTTCTCTGTAATTTCTTATTGTTTTTTGGTTTGGGGGACAACGACTTTCTCCAACATAAACAAATTGCATGTAATCCAAAAACGAGCCATTAGAATCATAGCAAACATACCATATGATGCCCATACAAAGTCTGTTTTTGAAACACACAAAATACTCCCAATACCTCAATTATATAACAATATTTTAGTAAAACGGTACAATATGAGCATTAGGCAACATAACATGGCAATTTTAAATTTATCACATCTACAACGTAAGGTACACACACACGATATACGTTCCACTTGTCACTGGATTATTCCACAAACACGTACAAATTACGGTCGTCAGATGCTTCGTTTTCACTTACCCTCTTTATTAAATAATCTAAGTGTTGATTAGCATTTGCAAGTCACAGTATGTTCTTTTCTTTTTTTTCTGTTGCTATACCGCTCTTATAGTGTTTTGTTCGCAAATTTGAGACGCACCTCCAATGTGATTATCTATTTTTGTTATGACGTGCCCCTGTTGCAATGCCAAGTTTTTGTAGGGGGCGCAGGCCTTTAGTCAAGCCTTTTATAGGCTTTTTGTCTGCGCCCCCAACATCTGTGCGATGTTGAATAAAGATTTGATTGATTGATTGATTGTCTCATAGAGCGAGCCGACGTCATCAGCTTTGAAACCATGCAAAACGGCACCTTAATGAACCACGCGCAAAGCTAACCAATGGCACCTTTTACACTTCGGTCCCATTGGCTGGCGCGCGTCGACGAGGCTCCCATTGGCCGCTGCGCGTCAGTTTGTGTGGTGTCATCCTGACTGTGTTATCACACTGTTGTGTTATCACTGATCACCACGTTCGCTCGCCTTTTATTGGTTGTACGGCGCGTGGCAATATATACGGCGCATAGAATAAACCAAGGGGTTCGTTCTGCCGGGAACTACGTTGCTGTCTGTTGCTTCCTCGCGCCGCAAGGCACACGCCAGTTTGAACGATCGCTCACCCGATGGCGTTGCGTGTCCGCGAGGCAGCGGCTCCAGCGTTCCACACCCAAGGTCAGCGCGTTGTACGCCGCAGATTAAAAAAGGGAGCGAAGAGCGGCGTGCAGGCTTTCGCATTCACAACTCGTAAGAAGTGCTTAGGTGTACCTCGAGCTTTTTTACTTTCAAGTTTAAAAGGAGGCTCCGAATTCCCTCAGCATTTATTTCTAAGTTCTACATTGGAGGGAGTGACTCAGCCAGAAAATGATAGGGCAAGTCAGTCACTGGTTGAGAAAAAATTGATTGGAAGTAATTATTGAAGCATAATGCTTTCACAAAATCATCAGATATCATTGTACCATTACTGTCAATTGGCGGTATTCCAGCATCTTCTTTTCTGTTGCTCCCAATATATTTACATACAGCTTTGGGATTTGTTTAAACGTTTTTGCAGAGAATTATGGAAGCTTTGTTTTGCCGTTTTTAGCTGCAATTTGTAGATACTATTTAATTGTTGTAGTTGCCTAGGATTCTGAATGGTTTGGTTTTTACGATACCGTAAATATTAGTGAAAAGACGGTGAGTGTGCAGGCGAGCTGGTGGTAGCTTTCCTTCTACTGAAAGTTCTTCCGATTTCATCCACCGCAGTCTCAGGTGTAATACAACATGATTACCGTAAATATAGCACGCCTTTTTTTTTTCTCCTTTATAATAGACCGCAGCTCTCCCTTTATCCAGGGCTTATCTTTGCGCTGCCTTGACCGTAGTATTTTTGATGGTACGTAAATATCAATTAAATGCTTTAATTTACATGAGAACGCATTCCAAAGATCGTTCATATTTAAAGATAAACTGAGTTCCTCAAACTCCAAAACAAAGAAAAATAGCTCTTCCGTCAGGCTAGAGTAAGCACCCTGGTCATAGAAGTAAACCCTTCTGGAAACACATTTAGAATTTTTATCTTGAGGGCATTTCAAATTACCAATAACGACGTCGTGGTCCCTGATTTTTGGCAGAACCGATACAGGAGACATAAGAGCTTTATGATTCGTAAAAAGGAGATCTAGCATACGGGCCTGTTGAACACCAGTTCTTGTTGGCGATAATACGTTTTGACAAAGATTGCAACTTGAAATAAAATTGATGAATGAAAAATAAAGGGAAAACGTGTTAGTCGTTCAAGGAGGACCAGACTCCCATTGCACATCGGGAAAGTTGAAATCACCTCCTAGATTCATATATTCAGAACAAACAGATAGCACCGTGTCTGATATTTATACCAGGGACAGACAACTAGAACCCGGAGGTCTGTAAAAGAACCAACCGTCAAAAATGCACCGCTTTGAAGTGCTACCTTACTTCATACTGACTCAGCACTGTTAATTTTATTAGTATATATTCCAGTGTTCTGCAAGCTAGATGAACCAAGATAAAGACCCCATGAACCAAGACACGCAGATAGCGGGGTCTCACGTGGGACGGTAAGCAATTGGTGCATGGTGAGAAAATTAGCCAATTGGTTGTGGTCTTTAGGCCAGTGGGAAACTCCTGTCTGACGACGCGTCGAGGATTCACCGGTCCATCAAAATGGGATGGGCGAACGAGCGATTTTTAGCGAAAACGCAGCAGGCGGTTTCAGTTAGTGCTGGAGCTCGAGAGCTAACGCTCCGGAATCAAGTCAGATCGTGGGATTCCGAGGGTCTTTTTTCTCCGTAATCGGGACGGAACTCAGCGGCCAGGGGAACCTACTCCGTCTCCGACAAGAACCACATAGCTTCCCACAAAAACCTTCGTCAACCCAGACGGCGCAAGGTGACCCAACGAACCCGTACTCCGCCCACTTGAGCAGTATAGAATTCTATATCTTGGAAAGTATGTTCTTTTAGCACCGGGAGGATAGCAGTGCTATATAACTAATTATAACATATACTTTTTTCTAGTTGAGTAGACAACTATAGAAATAAACTTTCTTCGCTTTTGTTCTTCTATTTCTATTTTTTTCTAGATGATGACTTATGTTCATGTGGCCAATAACAAACGGGAATACTGACGAATTTTTTTTAACCTGTGATCACCGAGTGCAGTGACGAACGCACGTACGTTTAAAGGCATGTCTTCGTCCCTGATGAAAGGTAATCTCTTTCAAGACGAAGCCGGCCTTGAAGCAATGACCTGTTCCCATGTCGCATGACACAAAAGAAAAGATCCGCCTCCCTTCCTTGTTAGTTCATTGTAACCGACAGAACCGTGAACCTGCCTGATGTTTGACATACGGTATACTTTATTAAAAAGGAAGCTATTTTCCAAAGAAAAATAAAAACGTCGGTAAACAAACAAATACAAAACAAAAAAAAGGCACAGCGAATACCTATTTCTCTATCCCTGAGGTGCATTTCATGCGTTAAAAATAGTGGGATGAAGTGGTAAAAAAGTGTGTGGTGGGGAACCACTCTAAAAGTATTGTAATGTTCCGAAATTCAGTGAAGGAAAATTCGATGAAATGGCGTTGGATGAGTCGGCGTGGGATGTAATGTTCACTTATTCGATCAAACGGCGTTCCATGAAATGGCGTCCAAAAAATGTCCGGTAAATCCCATAGTAACCTACACACAACTTGCGATCGTTTCGCTTGCCGTATTCGGATTTGTTTTTAAGGTTTCCTCCCACGCACGTTTTGCGTGATAGCAAAAACGAAATACACTTATCGACGAACAGTTTGTGCTGCTACGCGCTAAAACACGCAACCTAAACGAAGCAAAGCGGAGAAAGTACTCCTGGCCCCGTCACGTGATAATGGTCACTACGTCACTATCAAGCGATCGCAGCGCTCCAATCGGTTCCCCTCGGGGCTAATAGTAAAATGCTTGGAACTCGCCTCGTCCTCCGGCTACGTCAGCTGTCGGGGACTACTGACGAGGAGGTCGAACACAGGGGGCGCTTTGTTCAGCTTGTTTTCAACACAGCTCGGTGTTTAGCCAACATAAGGCCTGTGGACCGAAATAGTTTGGTCATCTCCATCTCATAGATGATGATGATGATAACAATAATAATAATATTAATAATAATATAATAATAATAATAATAATAATAATAATAATAATAATAATAATAATGATAATAATAATAATAATAATAGTTTTATTTCTCATTAAAGTGAGAGAAAAAGCTAAAGAAACAGCTTGACCGGTCTGCCGGCCTCTTACACGATTCCCGAACACGACTCACAAATGCTGCGTCAGTGTTCAGCTGGGACTCGTGCTGAGTCGTTGTTTCGTTTATCGAGCACGAGCCCCAACCGAGCGCTTGACGCAGCCTTCGGCTACGCCAGCTGAAAGGCTGCTTTAAAAACACACACACACAAAAAAAAAAACCGGTGTTGTTGGTGTCCCCATGGGTGTAGTTCTCAAATTAGCCACTAGGGGCGCGATGGATGGAACCCCTCTTCCATAACAAAAATTCGGAGGTAAAAATAATGACGCACAAAAGTTATGTTATCCGCTCTGCGGCGAAGCGACGAGCATAACCTTTACTGTCCTAGAGGCGGCGTCAAGCGTTTTGGGGAATAAGTAGGGGTGTGCGAATATTGAAATTTTGGAATACGAATCGAATACGAATAAGACAAAAAACGGGCTTCGAATATCGAATCGAATATCGAATATGTGTCTAGTAATGAAAAATTGCAAAACAGGAGGTAACAACAGGTTTTACTGCCTTTTGAAAATAAATCAATGCAACTGCATTTTACTGGGCTGCAGCAGGCTAAAGATATTTCTAGTAATGGACTCATAACAAATTATCGTGTAGAAAAAACTGCTCAACGTATTCAGAAAGAAAGCGCTCCCTACGCGCCGTGACAACATTTCCGCCAGTATTCACTCGGGAAACCTGCGAAATTTCACTAACGTTCGAAGAAGTTCAACTTATGGACAGTGTTGCCCGGCTGCTACACGAATATTTCGAATTTTGGGAAACAAATGATTTAGAATGTACTTTATTTTATATTGCATAAAATGGTTACCAATGTTTACATTACACCATATGAAAGCGAAAATATGCGTTTTTAACGCTTTTATTAGTTTTTAATGAGAACTAGTGATGCCAATAAACCCAACAAATATTGCACCATTCCTCCGCCAGATGGAGTCAACTAATTTTTTTTTTTTTTTTTTTTTAATTTTCGCGTTTGCGCGCAGAAGTCGAACTTCAGTCGAACCTTTGTCGAACATCACGTTGAAGGTTTGAAACAGTCGAACTTGGTCGAACTCGAACATGGGCAGGTTCGCGACACCCTTAGTTTTCAGTGCGCGGGAGTGGCAGGAGTTGTTGTCAATGGCGATGCAATGTTCTGTTCGCACCTAGCTTTTTCTTTTTTTCTTTACTTTTCAAACATTTGGATTAGATAACACTCTCGAGATTTATTTTATATTTGTATTTAACTCTCGAGGTTTATTTATTGTATCAATTATAGAACGCGCAATTACACTACATAATGCTACAAAAGGGCCACACAACAAAGGGCTTGGTGGAAAAGAAACCGAAACTGATCCTGTCTTGGTGCCATCGGACAGATAGAAACGGAGCAGACCGATAACGCACGCCTCATACGCCTTTCTCAGTGAATAAACATATTGTGTATGTGTCTTAAGTCGCTGTAACGTCGCAATAAAACCTAAAAGAGCTCCCAACCAATGGCTGTGTTCCTTTGTCTCTTGACGTAGCCATTTCCTAACGACGCTATCAGTTACCCTTTGGACTCGCCATTGGTAGGCGCGTGTTGTTCGCTCTCAAGAGGACGAGAGCGCCTACAAGGATTGTCTGCTTGCTCATCAGCGCAAATGTGTGCGAAAGCGTCGAGAAGCCGAACGCGCTGCGGCCCAACGTGGTGCGGCCGATGGTGCGGGTCCATCGGCTTCGATTGATCCTCTACTCACCGACGAAGAACGCGCCCGTCTAGAGCGTCAGCGGCAATAGAAACGGGATTGTGAACGTCGTCACCGGGCGAAAATGACCGACTAAAATCGGGCCGCCAATGCCAAGCGGAAACTAGTAGCTTTTGTCGTAAAGATAACAGCTTCGCTGGTCCTTCATCTTCACGTGAAGTGGATGGGCTCTACAAGTTTTTTTGACCATTGTCTTATTTCTAGTACGATAGGGGAAATGGCACCGAGGAATGATAAGTTTAAGTTAGACCTCTGGAAGCTAAACGCAACGCTTCTCGAGGTTTTCTTGTTGTTTGTTTCTTGAAAAAGTAGGTAACCTTTTTGAAATGTATTTGGAAAGCGTGAGAGACGGTATTTTTGAAATGTGGGAGATCATCACGCAGGAATTAAAGATGCTAGGCATATAAAGGTCCTCAGTTTTAGCGTTTGAGGCGCGAATTGTAGAACGCTGCTGCTTAACAACGATTTAGAAGCGAGGAGTGTGAGAGGCCTGGTATAGCTCTTGAAGCTTTAGAAAATGTCAAGGAACGGCTGGAGAATTTCCACCTGGAGCATTACCGGGGAGCAATTGTCCGTGCTCGCACTGAGAAGTATGATATGGGAGAGAAACCAACGATGTTTAGCGGATGAGAAAAGGTTCGCGCTGCGTAACGAGATAAGCGAGATCAAGCACAAGTGGGTTTCAAGCAACATTAAACAAGCGTTTGTCGACCGCGTTGAAAAGCTTTTTAGAACGCATCGTATCGGTAGGAAGGATCCCATGTGTGGGAAACTTCTTTACTCCCTCCCTCAGTTGGCAAAGGAGGTGAAAGAAAAGTTCGCATAGATTTTCTCCTTACTAGAAGTCGAGAGGGCAATTGACGAACTGCGCCACTCAAAAACGCCGGGACCCGATAGGCTATGTTGCGAATTTTATAAAAAGTTCAATTATACTGTCTCCAGCGCTCTACTGGAAGTGTTTTCTAAAGCGTACGAACGCCAAACATTGCCGCGATCTTTTTCGGGCACGTACATTGTTTTAATACCCAAAAGCGACCATTGAGCGAAGTTACGCCAAGTCTCTGGTTACCGCCCAATCACCCCCTGTAACGTAAATTGCAAGATTTTGGCGAAGATTTTAGCGCAACGGCTTCAGATTGTCGGCTGTCAACTTATTTACGACCACCAGACATGTGGCATCCAGGGTCGATTTATCTTGACCAATGTGCACGTTGCCCGCAGTATTTTAGAAGCATGCGACGACGACATAAGCCAGGTTGCCATGCTGCAATTGGACTTAGAAAAATCCTTTGACCGTGCTATGCATGGCGGTATTTTTCCTGAATTTGACTCGCAGCTACTAACAACTACATCACGAGACTCCCAGCACTTCCTCGGCTTATGCATGATGTTTAATCTCAGTCAAGTGATCGATGTGCCTACCAGTAACGAAAATATCCTTGATCTAGTTCTTGCATTGTCACCTGATCTCGTGCAATCAACTGTTTTTATGGCCGGCTTTAGCGACCATAGAATAATATACATATTTATATATATTGATAAATTTGTCTGTTGTAAAAAAGACACTTGTGTCAAAACTCATCTGCGATTTAAACAAAGCTAATTATGACGGTATTAATATTGACCTCACCATTTTTTATGTCTTTCTATCTTATTCCTCACGGACCGATGTGGACAATTGGCTAATTTGTAAGCATAAGTTAATTGACCTCATCAATTTATATGTTCCCCAACTGCGAGTTCGTGGGGATGTTCGGCAACCGTGGTACAACAAAAAGCTGAAATCAATTGATAACAAAAAGAAATGCCTTTTTCGAAAAGCGAAAGCTAGCGGCTCCTCACTTCTGTAGGATAAGTACTTCTTCTGCCTAAAAGAGTACATTCATTAAAGTTCGAAAAGGAAGTTTTTCATCGAGAGTTGCCCAATATTCTTCGAAATACCCCAAATAGGCTTTAGAAAACAATTACACAAAACCCCAGACCTCAGTCGATTCAACTAATAGACGGTAGTGTCGTCGTGAATGACGAACTACCACGGATTTAATGCACGCGTATTTTTCCTCTATTTTCGCAACTGAGTCACCAGATAAAGTCAATTCCCTGTCTTCCAATCAACTTCCTCGCATGCCACCAATCACTGCCACTGCAGCTGGTATTCCGAACCTTATAGATAAGCTGAAGATTCCTTCCGTCCTTGGCCCTGACACCATCTGCTCAAAGATACTGAAAAATACAAAATGTATTTCCAGTTCATTTCTTCAGCTAATATTTAACCAGACACTGTCTAACGGCTGCATACCGACAGATTGGAACGTTGGCCGGGTCATTCCTTTGCATAAAAGTGACGATCGATCCAATCGCAATAACTATCGTCCAATATCACTCACGTGCATTGCATCCAAGCTTCTAGAGCACATCATATATTCGAAATTAATGAATCACTTAACCTATAACGACTTCTTCCATGAGGAGCACGGTTTTCGCAAGGGCTATTCCTGCAACACCCAGCTGTTTGAATTCTCTCACGATCTGCACATTAACCTTGATTCAGATTCCCAAACGGACACCATTTTCTAGATTTCTCGAAAGATTTTGATCGTGTTCCTCACCTCCGCCTGCTTTCAAAACTTTCCTGAGTCAATATTGATAATTTAATTGCGTCTTGGACTCGCAGCTTTTATTTATCCAGAGTCCAATACACGGTTGTAAATTCATCAAAATCTAACGTTACTAGTGTCTTTTCAGGTGTCCCACAAGGCAGTGTACTAGGTCTCCCCCTTTCATTGGTCTTTATTAACGACTTTCCAAATTCAATCACCTCTAATATACGTCAATTCGCCGACGATTGTGTAATATATCGCCAAATAAACTGTACTAACGATTATCTCCTCCTTCATAATGACCTCGAAAACATAGCCAAATGGTGTGATCTAAGGCTTATGTTACTAAACCTCTCAAAGTGTAAATATTTCGGTTTCTCCCGCAAGAACTCCCCATCTCTCCTCCAGTATTCTCTAGGCAGTAAAAAAATCGAGTGTGTACACTCATAAAAATGCCTTGGTGTTCATTTTTCTCCTCATATGTCAGTCTCTACAAATTAACCCTATATATGCCGAAGCTTCTAAAACCCTTGACCAAATCAGACGATGCTTGCAGTCTGCCCTCCCTGCTCTACGACAGCTGGCTTACGAGACATTTGTCCGCCCAAAGTTTGAACATTCTGCTTTCATTTGGCCTCCTCATAAACTCTATCTTGCTAACACCTTAGAATCTACTCAAACTCGTGCCGCCCGATTCATCCTATCTAATAATGAACGTTTTGCTAGTGTATCAGCCATGAAGGCTTTTCTATCCCTTGTCACACTCATTACTCATCGCAGAACTTCACGCATCAGTCTCTTTCATTAGATATTTTATCCCCACCCTCAACTCAGACTGTCGATCACTGCTATTATATCCCCATTGTTCATCGAGACTTCTTTTTAGCCTCCTTAGTGTGCGTCGCATCCCCATGGTTTCATTGTCAGCTTCAGCCGCTCATTTCTTCTTGCTATTATTCAGTGCAATAATCTGCCGGATTATACTGGGCACACCAGTGACCCCGAACATCACGATTAATCGGGTAATTAACTAAACTTTGTTAATTATTTTTTTATTATTGAAGGTACGATATCGGTTCCCAACAAAAACTTTCTGTGCGTCGTCGAAAACCACAATAGACGAGTGTCCGAAATCCTAGCCCCCAGCGATCCAAATGGGAAATAAAGATCTGAAACACAGACTCTTGTTAAGAGAGGGACTGCACATAAAACAAGATCCCTGCTCTTTACAGCGCTCTTGGCATCGGTGTTGTTCTAGGAGCATTGTGACTATGCATTTATGACGTTCTGGCACTACGATATGTGCGAAAGTTTCTAAACAAGAAACGGATTCTTGCAGAAAGCGCAGCCGCGTACTATGTTATGGCTTCAGCATAAGCAGGCATGGCGGTGCCCATGAAACAGAGCAGGCACTCGTCTATAAGAGTAATTTTAGAAAGGTTTCGGGCGCGTGGGAAGTGCGACAGTACGCTAAAGTTACCACTTGTGTGACAGGCGTGAGTCCAGTGGTGAGAAAACTCTCCCGAGCAGTTTTTCCATATCTTATTATCCGAGTTCTTGATTCGCCAGCACTGCGCCCTTTGCACGAGCGATAACGTTGGCGCGCCAGCGCGATCCCCAAGCGAACCAAATGTTTCTAAAACGATTTCGTCGTTTTTGATGACACTCAGCAGGTTTCTAATTGAAACCATATGTTAACCTTCACTGAGTGAACAGTTAAGTAACAAAGTTTTGGTCAATTATTCGACTTCCCGTGATGATTAGTCCCCTATAATATGTCCCCCTGTCTATATAGTATCTCACGTGCTCATACAGCATTAGTGTAGCTTTCTCGGTTGTTTGTTTAATAAATTTGTAAAGCCTAAAAAAGAAACACCTCGTACTAGACTGGAGTGATGTGAGAATATATGTGTGGAAGACAGAGCTGACGGCACAAGGAAATTCTAAATTTCGAATTATCGAAATTTTGAACTTCGAATTCGAAATTTGAATTTCGAATCGCAGACTAGATAGCCTTATACCTTACAAAATCAATGTACAACTAGAAAAAAAAGAAGCTTTTGAGATTAGAAAGCTTTATTTTAGACCTATTGCGAACTAATAAATGAAGTGGGACCATCATTTTCTGCTGCAATATCGGTTCTAATTGGCTGGTATTCGCACCGATATTTCAAAAGCACGTTGGTCCATGTTACTTCCTTTGTTCCCGAATAATTTCCGCTTGCATGCACATTCTTTGTATATCAAGTTGAGGCCACATGACTCACCCTAAGCAATCTTATCTTTCAACTTGTCACGTACTCCAAAGAATCACCGATGTGAAGAGCTTCATATTTGAGCGTCGCTTGACATGGTAACGCACAACTTGACAGCAATTGCGTTTTTTGCGCGTCTTTTTTTCTCTCCATGTTTAGTTGCTCGCTGTGTTTCAACATGTCGAGTTCCTTTTAAGCGCGTTGATGCTTTATCTCACACGTTGTACGCAGTGCTATTAAAGTCACAGAGAGCATATACGTACTTACGTGTTGTGCACAGAACTCAATTTGCTCTAGTCCTCGCACTAAAAGAACGCCACCTGTATATATTAGAACCACCTTTATGGCGTGAACGTTGTAAACTTAAACTCAGCCTTCTATTTATAGCGTACATTTTGACCAAGAAAGTGTTTCCAGAGGTACATTTTTAATAGAACTCGCACCCCCTACCCCAGCGGCAACTCAAAGAGGCGAGTTGAAATCTTGAAAGATGTAAGGCGCAAACACGAACATTTTTAATCGAACGAAGCACGCAGTTGAAAGAAGGCACCAAAACGTTTCGGACGCACTTTCAACTTTTAAAAAAGTTCTCAGTCGTAAATTGCCACCTCGCTTGTATTCTCCGAAACCACTTTTCTCGAACACGACATTGGGAGAGGCATCCGAAGAAACGGTGAAAGTAAAAACTCAACGAAGTGAACTTCAGCGGAAATTTAACTTTCCAGTTTCACGTTATCTACAAAAACCGAAAGCACTTAACTCTTCGCAGCACCGTTTCATCATTCCTGAGCAGTCCTCAAAAACAGGGGCTCTCGTATAAATCTTTTTTGGCACGAAGTGGAAGCCGCTAATTTAGGAGGCGTTCCAAATGCGGTGATTATCTTCTCATTAAATTGAGCAACGTGGAACTTTTTAAAAGAAAAAAAACACAATTTGAGAAAACCATTTAGAATATATGAAACGACAACAAAATGACCCTGAAAGAAACTGGCGTGGTTAATGAAACCGTACAAAACAGTCAAAAGAAGCATGGGGGCGTTTAACGCGGCCATTGTAGCTTGGACCCATATGCCCGCACGCATTAATTTTACAACAATATTTTTTTTCGTGTGGTCGTCGTATTTAGTACACGACGGAGAATCTAGAACACACCCCATTTTACTTTTTTGTGATTTAATTATGTATTCGAGTCATTAAAAATTCAGTTTAATTTGCTGAAGTCGCGCTCGTGTCGCTAATATCTAGTTAGATTTACACTGGGAGTGCGAGAATAAAGAAGGGAAGTGTATATTATTTTGCGTTATTCGCTTAAGCATTAAATACACCGAGCGCCCCACCCCCTAAAAAAACGAATTAGAGGTCGGGCCTTACACAGTGTGTTTGCTTCATTCAATATATACGATTGTGAAAAGGCTTAGGTGGGCGGAAGGGCGTTGATTGCAAGACGAAATATATCTACGGGAGAGAATGAGCATGAACGAAAAAGAAAGCTTCCGTGCAGTGTCAGGCAGCTGTTAAAAAAGGGCAGTGGTACCACATAATTCGCGGTTTTTTGCTGGGAGGTAATGTATCGCGCAGGAACTTGGTACGTATTTTGTGCCTCGACGACGCAAACGTGGTCGTGCGTAGCTTGTCTGAATTAAAGCCCTGCCAAAGCAAGCGTCCCAGACGCACAGCAGCGCGAAGTTCGCGTCTCTTGGGCAGCACACAAGAGTTTCTACATTGCCGTTCTGCGTCTCTCCTTTTCCTCCAAAGCATCTGCTTTTGTTCCTCTCACTCGCCACCTGCACACTTCCCCACTATGTGTGCCAGCACGTTCGCTCCAAATGCCTCAAGTGGTAGCTGCCCATTCACAGAGTATCGTTTCACTGCGTTGAACTACGTTATGAGGACTTACGTCGTGTTAAGTGTTAAGCTTACGTACGCTTACCTATGTTTTCCCTGAGAATCACCGGGACATCCGTGCTTTCGTATGAACCGTAACATCCAACTTAAAAAATAGCTTCGAACGTAATATTTGAAGCACGGATGCCACTATGACTTATAACGAAACTTAAGAAAACGTATGCACACGGTGCGGTGTGAACGGACCTTAAAGGCCCATTCACGCAGGAGCGTTTTCTTACGTTACGTTATAAACCACCGGAACAACCGTACATACAAGGCCGCGTTCAAGACCCCTTTTTGAACTGGCTGCCACGCTTTAAACGAAACAGGAATGTCCCGGTGACTTGTTGCGCAAGCAGACGTAAGGTTTCGTAACGTATACCGTAAAGGTCCATTCACACGGGGGCGTTTGCGTACGTTTACTTGCGTTACGTTATGAGTCACGGGAACATTATTGCGTCGAACGCCGCGTGAAAAAGTGCTCATTGTATTGGCTGCCACGACCGTACCACCAATTTCCCGGTGACTCTCGACGTAAGCAGACGTAAGCACTCGTAACGTAACGCAACGTAAGCAAACGCACACTGTGTCAACGGGCTTTGAAGGGTAACATGGGAACATTTTAGAACGCAGCTCTGAGGCGCCCGTTTCCGGCTTGAGCGGCGTCGGAGTAACCGTGCGGTGCATTATTGGCGAATTTCCCCGCTAAAGTTAGCGGAAAAGTTTCCCCGCTAAATTCAGCGGAAAAAATTTCCCGCTTTTCTTAGCGAGAAACTTTCCCCGCCAAATTTAGCGAAAAAAGTTCACTGCCAAATTTAGCGGAAAAAATTTCCCCGCTAGATTTAGCGAAAAAATTCCCCGCCAGCCGTCAAACGAAAGCACGCCAGTTGCCATGACTACAATGCGTGAGTTCCCCTTGTTCCTAAAATAATTCGGTACCGCCATTATGCAGCATATTTCGAATTTCAGAGTTAACTTCGATTGCGGCAGCTAAGTCGCTTCTTGAAACGTAGAAAGATCATAGCAGAATGTGATTTTCAGCGAAGTCATCACAAGTAGTGCACAGCCTCTGAAATTTTGTATTCCAGCTTGCAACCTAGTTGCCGGGTATCTTCGAATAAAATGCAATTACGTCTTTCAAATTAGTTGTACTCTACTCAAGAAACTTCGTAGTAAAAGTAACCTAAATACTACTCTGAATACATTTTCAAATAGGTATTCATTATTTTATCTTAAAAACTTCTTTCGAGTATTTGACACAACACGGCGTCTAAGTCACCGAAACAATTGTGTATCGAATGTCGCGTGCCAGGCTACCTTCTCGAATTAGAAGCCACGCTTAATAGGAAGCACAGATTTCCCTGTGGCTTGTAAGTAAGCTTGCACAACGTAACGTAAGGAATCGGGGAGTAGCGACACGACGCAAAATTATCTAGATGCACGACGTCAGAAGCGCCTATAGTGATCTCCATTTTGGGCCTGGGAGGTTGCCATGGCAACCGTACTGCTAGCGACGCCGGGCGGCAACCTTTATCTAGTTGATATCTCCATTCGTTAATTGAAAAGTGGTAAAAGACCTAAAAGACGCTTTGCATGGCGGTACGGCACGGGCCTCTGGAGGAGCGGTGCCTGTTTCTTCTGTGAAGTGAGACGATTTGCAGCCCGGGGACTGTTGGGTGACGAGAGCTGCTAAGTATCGTAGATGCACGGACAAGGCGAGTGGTTTTCCACGCCGCCGGGATGGAGGCCGCTTCGTGGGACGAACGTACCGTCCTTGTACTTTCGGACTTCGCTCCTATGGAACAAAATCCGATTACGCCGGCCACGACAAGACGATTGCCTTGGGACATGACTGCTGCTCGACTGCCCCATAGTAAGAGAATGTATGCTTAGCACCATACTTCTTCAAGACCCAATTATTCAAGATGAAATTATCTCACCGACTGGCGAGGAGCGACGTCGACGACGGTATCACCCTCGTTTTGGGCGATGAACAGTCGACAGGGTTTAAACCAAGAAGGACAGCACGGGGGTCTACAGAGGATTGTTAACGCCATTAAAAGAGACGGATGCCGGACATGAGGTGTTCTTGCCGACAGGCCAAGTGGTCGTCCGGAAGTTTACCGGCAGGCAAAAAGTCAATATTTTTATCTGGTGTAGCACGCATAAACGTGTTAAAGGGGCCATGAAATGATTTTTTAACTTCTTCCTTAGCTTTAATCCTCAACTCAAAAGAGAACAGTGGAATCACGCGGTCGTGACATGCTAGGGCACCGGTGCGATGACCGCAAGCTTCCACCGTGCTTTTTAAGCACACCATAGAACTTAGCATTCGCAAGTGCACTCATGTGCACTTATTGGCCACGAACGCGAATTCAAATATTCGTCGACGAATTGATTGTTGACGAGCGCATACGTCCGAGTGACGCAGTTTTCGTGTTAAATGCGTGAGCTGGGGTCGGCTGACGTCATTTTGGCTTTTGTAGGCATTGCAAAGAGGATATTTAGAACCATATACACATGATGATAACATCATAGCACACGGACATTAACGAGCACAAAACGGGCCCAGCTACAAAAAATAAATATTACACTCGTGAAAAATAATTGTCTGTAACTTGTTATTTACAAAGACGAACACACCTCTGAGCATATAAGTTTAATAGTATGTGTTGATGCATTGTTATAGAGCAGGTCATTTCATATACGTCATTTGGGCAAACGCCAGCTTGTCACTTGAAAAAAACAAACCAAAAAACACTGCGATCGAGTGCAAGCTATTGCAACGAAAGCACGTTTATCAAAGTCTTCAGAACTGTCAATTCGTAAAATCGTCGATTAGTACAAATGGTTAAAGATCGCAGGCGCTTCCTCGCTTAAAGTTGCTGTGATTATTCGGTGACCCAGGGCTGAAACAACTTCCCCTAGGCCCTACACACGACGTATACCCTTCGTTTCGATTCTCAGAAATTCCAACATTCAAAGGAAGCTAGAAAATGCGAAAATGTTATCCTAAAAGCTATATCATAAAATCGTTGATTAGTACAAAACGTAAAGATAGCAGGAGCTTCCTCGCTAATAGTTTCTGTGATTACGCGGTTACCTGGGGCAGAAACAACTTCCCCAAGGTCCAACATGCGACGCATACAATTCGCATCGATTCTCAGACATTCCAACGTTCAAACAAGGCTACGAGTATGCAAATATTGCATGCAAAAAGTCTTATCGATCCTCGAACACACCCAGGAATCCGAGCACCGCTACGGCGATATGACTGATGCTGTCGCACAGGTGCTAATATCCAGAGCGATCTTGCACAGAAAAGGTATAAAGTCTAATTCTTTCAGATCTTCACGCCATACCTGTGTCAGAGAGCA
Source organism: Ixodes persulcatus (assembly GCA_013358835.2). Taxonomy (NCBI): domain Eukaryota; kingdom Metazoa; phylum Arthropoda; class Arachnida; order Ixodida; family Ixodidae; genus Ixodes; species Ixodes persulcatus. Next base: position 272,579 of record JABSTQ010000956.1, read on the forward strand.
CGTAGAAGTCCGAAATCGTCGGCGAACAGCGGCACATGACGACTCACGCGCACCGAACAAACTCGTATCCACCAGCTCTGGGCGCTGCCATCTTACCGGTGACATCACGGCTCTTGCGAGGTCACGTGACGAGCAGTCATTCGGTTGCTAAGAAAACCGAGCCAGCTCAGCTCGTTGCTATGGTACCGCGTGTGACCAATCACGGTGAGAGGCAGCACAGGGAAAAGCGTGGCGCTACTCTGGCAGCTACGCTGCCATATAGACCTTTTCAGCCTCCGTCGCATGGGCGCTGCCATCTTGGAATTACGTGACGTGGCCGCCATAAGGTGGCTTCAACTCGTCGCTCCCCTCTCCCCTCCGCGCCTTGCCGAAGGCGTTGCATTTGCGCTTTTCGTCGCTTTTCACCGCGTTTCTCGCATTATTGTAAATCGCCGCCCGATGCTTACATTTACAACTTAATTGTACGCCATCATAATGTGCACTTCGGCATCTAGAGTTAATTCTGTAACAGATTTGTACTATTTTAACCGCCGGCGTACCGAATACGTGTGAGAAAGGAGGAGGTACAACAATCAGTGTCAGCCCTGGCGCATATTGAGCCCAATTATTTATGACAACTGAAGTTTGCTCAGTGATAGTGGCGGAATATTCGAAATAAGTATAGCGCAATGTTTATGTATATCCGCGCATGTAGTATCTTGAGGAATGTGACCAAAATACTCAGCATATGAAGCTACGTGTGTTTCCTGAAAGTCTCCTGCCTTGCCTTCGTAACAAATTTAAAATAGTTGTTTTTGATTATATAGGATATATAAGATATATAGGTCACGAACGTTCAACTCACATTTTATCTGATGCTCGGGATAATGGTAACGTCCACATCAGGCGATTTGTTTGTTCACGACATTACACCTAAATGTGCTAGACTTTCTTAATGATTTTTGCAATATAAGCGTTTGCTTGATTTATTTATGCATTTAGAGAAATTGTACACCATGTTCGGTCCCATATCTGCAGTCATTATAGGCTGTTAACATTTTTTAACGCAAATGTTAATTTATTTATTTTCATTATTTTAACGCAAAGACCCACGTTAAAAAAAAAAAAAAAATTCCACAGGCAATTTGAGAGTGCCTAGGGCTCATTATGTTATGCCGAAAAGAAGCCATCTAAGTATATGGAAATCACGCAATTTCCGCGTTGTTGATTCTAGATCGCATCAGTTTCAATGGAGATCTGTCTATACAGGCTCATGAGGTCGTGCCTAGCATTCGACTTCAGCCAAACGTACGGGAGATCACTTCTCTCGGACCCTTTAATTTTATTTGGCAAAGTTTATACAAAGACAACATTTCAGACTTCAACTGAGGGCCCTGTCACTTATCTAATCTGCCGAGCACGTCGCAATGAAATGTCAATGAAACAAATAACTAATTTTCCAACACCAACTTTGTGAAATGCTGTTAATAAGTACTTTAGCAGGGTCAATAGCTAAAGGAATTTCCCATGCGACCTAGGACGGACTGTCGAAGTATTTCTCGAGTACTTTATTTTTTTTCTTTAGGAAAACAGCCCGAGACAATATTCCTTATTACTTAGAATATCTGCGTTATTATAGTATACATTTCGAGTCTCTAAAGTTTACAAAAAGTTGGTGTCCGCGAAAATCAGACAGTGAGCAGTGAACTGGCGACTTGATGTGTTTTTCGCGATTCAGGAGGTTTTTAATCACGTTATGGACCTGCATTTTTACTATATACATAGACTCGCTAGTTTCTTTATTAGTTCATTTTTTATGAAAACTAGGGTCAGTGGGTACGGCCGTAGACGATTGGAATCATCCTTGTGCGTCATAGTCGGCTCGCCGCCGAACCTGGTCGAAATTAACGACGAACATGACCAGATGCATCGTAAAGTGTTCATAAAAAAGTCCGCGAATATGACCCGAAACCACTTCGTAGTTCTCAAATTGGCTCAGTACCACAGTTTGATCAGTTGTGTGCTAAACGGGCACGTTTGTGTCACGGAATTATGCGAAACTGACATAACACTTAGACACAGCCACGAGTGCGCTGAAACCGAAACCAATCAAATTGAAGCCACCCAATGGCGGCGAGTGCGCCAGCGCCCTCTATCCGCCGGTCGGGTAACTACTGAGATGAAAAGGTCTATAGAATGGCTCTAGTGTGAACCAGCCTTGAGCCGGCCTTTACAACTGTGAGTAACCGGGACATCCGTACTTCGTACAAAGCATGACAGCTCATTTAAGGAGCTTAAGGAGCTCCTTAAATGAGTCACCGGCGCTCCTATTTAGGGAGCGCAGGTGACTCGAATTTGTATCACTTGAGCTATGATCCCGAATTTACTCCATCTCACTCCAGAGTAAAAGCAACGTTTTTGTAAAAGTGTCATACATTGGTTTTAGAAAGCGCACTTACTCCCAGCGTAGCCTTATTTGTGTGATCACGTGATATAACCCATGATAATGATTTAAATCTAGTCGATTAGAATTTGGAAAACGGGGACTCGAAACTGGGCTCTTAAATTGTTTATACCTATAGATATACAGTATTTAAATTGTAATATACACACATTTAAAAGATCTATGTAGTACGTGCTGGCCATAGCAGGCTTTTAAAAGCAACAGATAACGTGTAATGAAGACGCAGTGCTCTGAACGTAACCAAAGTATAAATGAAAAAAAAAAAGAATAGTTTTGTCCTCCAGGTAAAACATAATAAACATACTACAAACAACGAAAAGAAAAATACGAAAAGAAAGACAGAGCGATGGTGCAAAAGGGTGCAACTGTTTGTAGAGAGTGGTGTGGATGAGCAGATTTTGGTGACATTGGTAATACACATCACTTTGCTCAAGCGTCCTTTTATTTCAGCAAAAAAAAAAAATAGAAAGCTGCAAGACGGCATTCAAGCAAGTCATAATTTACGCTACACTTCATTCTGATATACAGAATTCGTCTTCCTTCTGCAGAGATGAGGAAAAGGTACGTAAGGTGCCATCATCACACTTTTATTTCAATAAAACATCAAAATCTATATTCCTGCCTCTTTGTCGCGCAAGAATCAAACCTCACGTTTGGCACAAACTAACGTTCGAATATAGCATTAATTATAGTTATCCTACTTTCGTATACGCAAACGACTGGAAAATAAAAGAAGAAAAATCTAGTTGGCCAGGCTAATCTGGATCTGACACGGGTCGTTCACTGGCCGAAGACCTGCGACGTGGAATATTCCCAGAGAGGGAAAGGCGAAGAGGAGGGAAAGGGCATCTGCGTCTCTTGATGGTGGCCCGACGGTAATCCCAGTCGCCGGCTTAATCCTCGGATCACCCGAGGCAAGCGACAGCCGAAATATGGTTCGGTTAATGCCCCGTGCAGACGACGACGACCGCGCGTGCCGTGATCCAAGTCCGGCTCATTTCACCTTAATGTCGCCCACGGGAAAGGACCTCTGAAAGCAGAAGCAACACGAGGCTGAAAAGCGGTTCACACTCCTGCATAACGTCAGAGGTCATTATGTAAAAGTAACGCGTGCTGAACGTGCGTACTGACAAACTCGAATGAAGATTTATTTTTCAGTCTAAAAACTTTTGTTTCATTAATTCAAATTTCAATATAAATTCTTTTTTTTTGTTTAGAAAAATGAAGAGGAGAGGGAGAAAAAAATGCAACTTAGTGGTTGCTTGACAAGGCCTCTCCCTCCCGCAAATACAACTGCAGATAATAAAAATAAAGAAACACAGTTTAACCGAAACACAAACATAAAAATATAAGAAAACAGATTAACTTAGAAGAGTAACATACTTTTAGTTTACATACACGCTTTTTCAACACTGACAGATCCCTAGATAAATAGCGTGCGTATATTTTTCCTACTGCACAAATTATATCTATGTTCAGTTTGTCTGAACAATTTAGAAGATGGGGAACGCATATCTTAGCATTTCAATTCCGAAGCTTGTTCTGGAACTTTGCCAACTCACTTTCTACACATGTACTATAAGTGATGCAAGGATGTACCATCGTTCATTAGTAAACCCGAATCCAATAGAAAAAAACACGTCGCATATTGCTCACGTTTTTTTTTTTAATTGTTTTGTTTAAGAAATGAGGGAGCTTTCAAGATGCCAAAAAGTTATATTGTCGTGATGGCCTGTAGCTGAGCCGGTTGGTTATTCATGCTAAAACGAGGGTGACACCGCCGGAAGTGTAAAAGACAAAAAGAGGGAAGTTTTGCAAGATCCGAAAGTCGAAGAAGAGGAAAACTCCACGGTTCGTGGGGGAAAAAGGAAGTTTCTGTCTAAGCTCTAACTGAAAAAGAAGAAGCTACCCTTTTAGGATGAGGTTGAGGAAAAGGAAGTTTATTAAAAAGGTTGCTAGTCCAGCAGTGTGTATCTTTCTCTCTCTGTCGCTTTTCCTAACGTTCAGCTGGTAATCAGTAAGTTATATTGTCGCCTGGATGCTAACCACAAAAAAAAATTTCTACATAATTTATTTCATTTCCGGGCAAATTAATAAACAATTTAATTTGACATCATGAACTAACTGTGCTCACAGCGTGTCGAAAAAACAAGCACAATAAATACAATGTTAAGCTATCACAAGCGCTTTTTCTACTATTAACATTACTCCCTTTCAGCCAGAGGAACCAAGTAACCTAGAACCAAGTTGTTAAAGAAGCATGCAGATCTACATGCTGCTTTAACAACTTGGTTGCCCTTAGTTTCTTAATTAGTCTGTATGCCTTAGTTTCCCAATTAAACCAAAAAAATGTACACAAACTAAATTTTTAAGCGGAACTGAAGTTCTTAGTTTTTAGGTAGTTCAGAAGAAATGAAACATTTAGACATACGGTGCTGAAATTGATTAATTCCTCACCCGCACTAGAAGCGATCATGCGTTCATTTGCCGGATATAATCCAACAATCATGCAGTAGTCGCAGAACTATAATTCTGATAAACATAATGCTGGCGACAGTTTTCTAGTCACCGCAGCGCAACACACAAACAAACACGTTTTGAAACCTGAAGTCAAACCAAGGTCTGAGTTTGATTAAAATCGCCAAGCCGAAATTAACCTCCACCCCAATCCGGACTGGAGCTGAATCGAGATGGAACCGTGGGCAGAGTACAGCGCAGTGATCTCTCATCGATTTCTCCGAACCAGGGCCCGAAAATTGGAAGGCAAACTTTACGGACTCTGACCGTCCGGCCGAGCCGACAATGTCTCCTCGCTGCAGCGTCCTCTGTTTGCAATGGAATGTTTCTCCGGGCAACCGAGGCAATGTTTGAATTTAGATAGGCACTTTGCTGACCAAATCAGCTGGGAGACAATTAAATTAGGCTCCTACCAGGGGTCAGAGAACAACCCTGTAACCTTTTTTTTTCAATCATTGTGTGTAGAGATACTTTTTTTTTTTGTAATTCAATACTTGCATAGAAGCCATTCAGTACCCCCCAACTGCCTACAGGCCCCATTCGTGCCGTGGGGTGATTCCATGCCAACTTCAGCGGTACGCATTCTTGTCCACTTGGTCAATGCCGTTCTACGCCTTCTTTTTTCATCGCCCCTTACTTTGTCTCGAATTTTAAAAGACGTTTTAATGTTTGTCCGTAAAATAAAAGAACTGCATTTTTTGTCGTACCACCATTACTGGTTCAAAACCGCTACAGTCAGCAGTATTTTGACATTGTCCCTCTGGTATCTACGAATTATTGATGCGCTCTGCTGCTAAATGGCACTGCTAAATGGCACTTCAAAACATTGAATTATCGAAGAGTTTTCCTTTCCGATTCCCTCCAATTCCCCCATTTTTATTCTACGGATCCGTACTCATCTGCCATTTATTAAAACAAAATACCTCGTTGGTGTTATTTCTTCAAAACTTTCTCAATACATATATTAGTATTATGTACCACAGCCACCTCGAGGTCTGCTAAAAACTAACCTTAAATCTCGAAAAGAAAGAAAAAAGACTGGCCAGGAACGAAGTTGTTTATTCTCCATAGAGATATACACTATTCGTTAGAACTGCTTGGAAATAGTAGGTACCATCAACCTGGGCCTTCAATGACTCGAGTGTTTCAGATGATAAGGTCGTGGGAGTGACAATCAATTTTACCCGCAAAAACGAAAACATCGACGCATAAAAATGTCTGAATATCCGGTTTTTCTTCTAACCTAAACATCCACCGCCTTGTTTGCAATCCACTTATTTTTTCGGCCGAATGCGTCTGCCGTCACAAATGCATCCGCCAGAAAATCTCAGCAGGCGCACGCGAAGAGAAAGGCTTCCGCTCTGTTCCCACCTACTGTGCACTGTCGCGAGTAAAGGTATTGTCTATTTTATTATCGCTTTCTCCCCTGCACACATTTTGGGACTACGTCGGTAGTAATGAGGAACGACGAGTTTTAAACTAAGGGATTAAAAAAGAGAAAACACAAAGAGGAAAAAATAGAAAACAGCGATGCAGTGTACCAGCGGTAGGGCCAACTAAACCCGTTCCTGATACACGGAGAGTTACCAGCACCAAACGACTAATCTTCCGCTCGGACGCTCAGCGTAGTTCTACCGGAAGAACTAGCCTGAAGTCCCTGTCGTGCGAACGGAGTATTTTGACTGTGATTTGATCGAACCGCGTGAATGAGAATACCACGGCGATGTTGAGAGAAACGCAGCCTTCGCGTCACACTAAATTCGTGACCAACATTCCCGAGGGCATTTCTTTAGAAATGAGCCTTCTTCAAATATTTATATGGAAACAAAAAAATGACAGTCAAGGTTTGGGGAAGTTCATGACTAATCAAAGGCGGGCTCCACTTGTCATTCGGGCCATCAAGCTAACATTATGAAACCAAGTACCGCAATATTACGCCACCCCAAACAAACAAACAAACAAAAATGTTCCGCAACTTCCTTTTTTTAGAGACAAACGAGTTTTTTTTTTTTTATTATTGGGCGCTTGTCTTTTATATAGGTGACTATCTTTTTTAACGAGTCCTCCGAAACGCTCGTTTAGGCACGCTTTTACTGCACCAGACCGCAAGCAATATGGGGTACGGGACTTGGAGCTGGCACCCAAAAGATTTGTTTAGCGTGCTTTTATAACAGAATATAGAGGGGGGGGGGGGGGGGAGGCTCTATTTTGTTCTAGTGACGTCACCACTGGTGAGTGTTGAGACTCACCGCGACCCCTGGTGGTGAATAAGCAGCGGAGATTGACGCGACCGTTGCTTGTTCTACAGCACGTCAAAATGAAGCCACCCAGTCGACGTCAGCGCCAAGCTCGAAGAAATAAATTCCGCTAAGGCATTCTTAGAACCAAAGTCACTGACAGCTTAAATCATCGCGCAAAAGTCAAGGCGATTGCGGCATTCACCGATGAAAAAGCCAAAAGAACGAATCACGAAGCAATGAACCAGAACGTAAGACGTCACAACGTTCTGTGCTCCTTTAGTTGTCCGGGACTAAGCAATATCGCCACCACAACCCGGTGTTTCGTCTGCCAAAACTGCGGTCGGTACAACGCAATCACACAAACGACACTGCAAGAACGCAACGTGCAAACTTCCCGTAATATTGCGTCCCTCGAGCTTTCCTCGTATGAAGACGAGAGAGAAAACGAAAACAACAGCTATTGATAACAACACGAAGCTCCCAAGTTCCACAAAACTGTCACCACACTATGTAAGCCGACGACGCGAAAGGACCTTTCGACAATCTAATCTCGACGAGGAAGAAATCTCAGACAACACGGACCCCACCTACCTGTCACTAGCAAGACAAGCACTTTGGTTTCTTCGTTTGCTTCCGTTTCTATTTGTTGAGCCCTCACTTCCGTGAAAACACGCAGGATGCCTCGTCGCAATCAGCGCGGCCTACCACCGGACTTCTATAGCCTCGTTTGTTCCCCTTCACCACGCAACCCTACCCCTCCACCCTCCCCACCGCGCCCCCGAGGCTCAACACCGCCTTCCGAAGATCTGTCGTATGATCGTTTCTTTACTTGAGCGTTTTTCTTTATTTTATGTCCGCGTAGATTTGTGAAGGTACCGCCCATTTATCCACGTAGTAAACACAAGCCACAAATGTCGTGTTCGGATCTTCTTTTTTTATGCTTTCCCCAATTTTCTTGGAACAAGACAGCCGGGATCGATTCTGTCCCATGATCCGACCTAACTAACGAAGAACGCGAGTGAGCGCGCGAAAAAAAACAAAAAAAAACATAAGGACTGACGATTCATCGGAGCAGATGTGGAGCTTTGCGGAATCTACTCGGTCATTGGTAACGGCTAGCGGCCGACGTAAAAACGGGCAAGACTCGACAGAAGAAACGTGGAAGAACACGAAGATCGCCACAGACGAACCCGACGTCGTCCCGGAAGGAACTGCGGCTTCGTTCGGTTCCGCGACGTCCTATTGGGCTACTGACACTGCCGCTTCATCACTGCCGTTTCGCTACGGCCTGCCGTCTCACCAGAGATGCGTAGGAACCGCGACCCAGCTCAGTTTCTTGAGTTTGTTGCTGGAATGGTTTTGCGTTGCTCGCGCCTCGCGCCGTTCCCGCTCATCCGCCTCCACCGTAGCCGCTGGTCAGCACCACCATACTCAATACCATTCAAATGCCGCATTTCTGGCAACTTTCAGTTCGCCCGGCATCTGGAAAGAATGCATCTTAATATGCTGTGGGCGAGAAGCTGATTTTCCTTTCCGCGAAACGATAAGTTAAATCTAGACTGGGAGCGTTGGCTAGGGACCCGTCAAACTTTTCTTTCCTGCATTATGTTGGAAATGTTGCTATTACTTCCAGTAAAACAACTCGTTGTTCTACTGAAAGCGACTGCCCTTCGTGTTTCCCTGAAGTAGGCGCACTGGAGCACTGAACGGGTCAACGTTTTGAGGCCCTGCCCGGGCCGGGACCGCTGACTGTTAGTCTTACCCGGCCAGGACCCAGCCCGATGGTGCGCCTACCTGAACAAGCCCGGCCCGGACCCTGCCCTGTGAGAGGTTAAGGCGTGCTTTATCTCTTAAATGAAAAGCTGCCCCGGGGAAGTGTTGGTGTATTTGAGTCGTTAAGCCTAATTGGCATAAAATACGCTGTCAGGACGTTATCTGTCGGCATAAAAATGAGAATGTCAACGTAGAAATCTTAATATCACTCGATCAAAAGATGAAGAAATGTTCCGAGACAATATAGAGCGTATGCAAGTCACATATTCTACGTCCAGTATGAACTGAAGTCACGACGGTTTAGACATTCTCAATATTTACGAGTTTCCGGACCCAGGCCCGGCCCGGGCCCGGAAACAATCCCTAATACCCTGCCCAGGCTCGGCCGAGGCGCGGAAGGAATCCGTGCTATCCGGCCCGGCTTTCGGGTTGCAACTGCCCCGTGCAGAGTTCAAAGGCGCACTTAGCCACGGGTGAATGTTTCATTTTTACAGCGGAAATATTAAGGGCTAGTTTCCCCAGTTTTGTGTCCGTGGAAAAATAAAACTCGACAGAACCCTCTGGACAGCTACCGCCATCTGTGAGCGACGGGGGCAACCAGAAAACTGGATTGCCGGTTGTATGATTGCTGCCATCGCTCATAGATGGCGGCACATAAAACAGCTCCGCTGCTCTTACTTCTTCACCAGAGCGCAAAGGCTGAAATTTTTTATTGTTTAATTGATTTTGGTATTGCAAGTCCAACTGCGAAACCGTTAAACTTGTAATGAGGTCGCCAACATGTCCACATGGAATATGGTATTGATTAAAAAAAACAGATTTCCCGTAACTAGAGCGTACTCATCTATATTCGTCATTACAAATACTAAAAACGTTTCGCGCATCATTTATGCGCTGCACAGTATTTCCTACAAGATTTGGTTGTCCAAGGAAGAAACTATGTTTCGGCGTTTGAAACGTGTTCGACTCAATAAAATAAAAACAAGCTTATCGAAAATGCACCCGCATACATCTTAATTCATCATAGAAATGATTAAATCAGTAATGTTCCGCGAGAAGCTGGATCCTTTTAACTACAGTTCTTGAGATAAATACGAGCTTAGGCGATCCGGCAAAAAAAAAATTGAAACCATCCGCCGGCAACATGATTAGAAGGCAGAGCTCCATCCATACAAATTCTTAGTACGTAAACCTAGAGCAGCTATATTTCTTTAAAAGGTTCCAAGGTTCTACCACTAACCTCTTTGTGAAAGCTCAATTTCAGTATCCTGTGATTATTCTCAACTTTTTTTTTCAATTCCCATGAATGAAAAGAAAATAGCACGGAGACAAAAATCAAATATACAAAAAGCGAAAATGTGAAAGTACGCATATATTTTCGCGGCATAGATCCGACAAATCGGCAATAGCGAAAGCAAATACCAAACCAAGCGACATCGCCTTCCACCTCTCCAAACATTGACCCAAGTTTGTTTTTAATACAGAATATGTTATATGACTGGCACCTAACCATATCCGGTTATGTGCCGGCAATGGAAGTCGACAGGCCGATTGCCTGCCGGACGCTAATCAGATTTAGGGGTTTTACGTGCCAAACCAATGGCTTGCATCTGCCACGCCCAAGCAGAGTGCTAACGATTAATTTGGACCACCTGGGGATCTTTTGACGTGCAACCGAAAGCTCGGTTACACGGCGCCTTCTCCGCAATAAGCCTCTGAAAGATTGCGGGCATCTCGGCCGGGATTCGAACCCGCCACCTGGGGATCCGTAGGCCGTGCCGAACGATAACGTAGCGCTCGTCTCTTCACTGACTGGACACCAGTGCCAGCCGAACCTCTGCCTGGAATCCCTCCGTGTTACTCCCGGCGAGGGTGCAAGGGTATATCATCACGTGTTCAGACGTTTACCTGCGCTCTGCTCAGTGCTCACCCACAAAAACAAAGCGCAAAAAAAAGAACGCCAAAAAGCAGGATACGAATGCAGACTCTTTTGCCTTAATGAGTTCAGTTCGTTTCGAGGGTTTGGTTTTCTTTTGCAGCGAGCGGGTGACAGGGCTCTGCTTGCACGCTCCTTGTACTGCGTCTAGAACTCCAAGATGCTTTGAGAAGATCGGATTTATTCTGCAACCGCAGAAGATGGCAGCCACTAGTATGACATCCACGGAGCGCTTACGCGCATACCTTCCACGACACAGGGCCGATTCCCGCCACCCAGACTCTACATGTGTGCAGAGTAGGCGCGTTCAATTTACCTGCACCTCCTGCGCCAGTGCAGAAGTGTAGCCCTAAGCGCATTTCATTTGAGGGTGCAGCCCTGAGGGTCGGCACCGCGCTCTTCGATTTACAAAAGTGTAGCACCATTTCTACACCTGGGGTACACTTTCTGCACTCGCTCGTTTTTGCGGTGTAGGCGGGTGCATGATAGCAGACGACGATAGCAGACGACAGCGCGAGGAGGAAGCACATTTTATTCGACTAGGCAGCGCTAGCGCAGCGGAACTTCACCAGCGTCACACCGGCAGCACCCTTCCTACACCGGAACTACACTGATCCCGCCCTGCCCCTACACTTTTTCTGCACTTTCTTCTAAATCGAACGCGGCTAGTGTTTCCGAACTAAAGCCGGGGTAGTACTGCTTATACTTAATACCAAAAACAGTCTGCAAACAGACTTGAACACAAGTCACCACGAGATCCGTGCTTCGAAGGTCGCAGGGCAATGAGTTCGAGGAGAAAATGTGCACGACGCGGCATTCGAACCACGGACATCGAGGTGACTGATGTTTGCAGACTTTTGTATGATATGTAAGCAGCGTGACCTCTGTTTAAAGGGGCTGTGCAACGATATTGGGTAAGAATGCTTCTCAATTTACAGGAGCTTACTGACACTCGTGGAACTCAAAAATACTCCAACTCAATGCTATTGACCAAGGAGCGTCTTTGTCGCGGTAAAATTGCCAGGATAGAAGCGAGCCTTTTTTTCAGTCTCTCCATCGCAAAACTTGATACGATCCCCAGGCGTGCGTCATCAAGCTTTGCAACCCCGCTGTGACGATATTTAAATGCCGCTCACGCAGTCGACACGAAGACTGCGTAGGCATCCAATTTTGTCTCGTTTCCATCAATATCTCGACATGCACTCTGGTAATGCCTCGTGCCCAATCGCCAGGATGACGGGAATAGCCGAACCTTAAGAATGCCTGGAGTTCAGGCACGACCTGTGTTCTGTCAACCCCAACGCGTGGGTATGATAAAGGCATTGGCGGCATATAATTGGCTCCTGATTACGTGGCCTTTTTTTCTGGCTGCGAGTTGAGGGGTAAACGGTGTTTGTTTTTCTCGGATTTTTTTCTACGGCTGCCATTACGTAGAGAAAAAAAAAAAAGCAACGTGTCTTTCATATGTCATAAATGTCAAGGAATGTTTCTAAGCCGTATTTATTGAAAGTCGAAAAAGTTTTGCATTTCCTTTTTAACACATCACATAATATCACACACATAAATCACCACTGCCCTTGCCACCCTAATATGGCAAAGAGGCGACTTTTTTTTTCGCTTCCGTTTTGTACGATTTTGTGTCAGCGAACCTCACCGTCGGTTATATGTTTCTCCGCCATTTTCTTCTCCCAGCCCCGAAATAGCAAGAACAAATATTAATATGAAATCTCACGGCAGTTTTGAATAACCCCGATTCACGCATGTGAAAAGAACTTAAACTTTAGGACTCGGGGGCAAGCGGTTTATAAAAAATCGCATGGCAACAAACCCAAGCCGGCTCACAACAAAAGCCAGAGAAATGGACTCAATCTTGAAAAAGAAAAAAAAAATGTTTTAAACTTTGAAGATTGATCGGTTACCGAAACACAATCTTCTTGACGGCGGGATTCTAAAGTCCCATGGCGCGGAAGATTGTCCGGGAAATCTTATTTCTAACTGAAAAAAAAAAACGCTCAACACTTCTCGATCGGCAACTTCCAGCCTCGGGCTCAAGGAACATAAAAATGCTGACCAAAAACACATACAAGAAACAGTTTACTGAATTTCAGTCATAATCGCCGATGCGGGCGATATCTGGAGAGGACTTGGAGAACTGAAAGTCTACGTCCCTACCAAGACTCGTCGCGACTTCCTGCGTTGGTCGGCCAGTTGGGATTGGATTCCGAAAAGCGTATACAAAGTCAATCTTGATCTGGAAAAATATTGCCGCGTACATGGCGAAAGAGAACGCTTCTCTGTACCTCGTGAAGATTTGTGCTTACCCTTACACCGAGAGTAATATATAAGGAGGCCAATATGACCTTGCCGACTCAGTCTCGAACATTCTAGGCAGAATGTTCGAGAAGCCGAGGGTAAGAGATGAGGAGGCCAGCGTAGCCATACCGACTCACTCAGACTCTCGCTACGACGGCAAACTCAGACACTCTCGCAGTCTCACTCCAGCCAGATGCCACGCCGACACCGCAACGTTCGTTTCTGCTGTTTCGAGCCTTGTTCTTTCTTTCGTTACTGGTAAGAGATGAGGAGGCCAGCGTAGCCATACCGACTCACTCAGACTCTCGCTACGACGGCAAACTCAGACACTCTCGCAGTCTCACTCCAGCCAGATGCCACGCCGACACCGCAACGTTCGTTTCTGCTGTTTCGAGCCTTGTTCTTTCTTTCGTTACTGGCACAAGTTCGACGATTAAACATTTATTTGCAGTTTGACGCTTGTCGAATCATTTCTATTCGCGACTACATCTATGCAAAAACCTGATGTCGAAGAAATTCATTAGGACTTGCTCTGCAACGAACCACATATTCATTAAACCTGACTTTTACAAATCAAAAGAGAATGACACCTTATCGAAATTGTAACCTTCCCCCCTCCGCCCCCCCCCCCTTCCCCCCAAGTATACTTTGTTTAGTACCTTGACATAAAACAGAGGGATTGCTGCCTCCGACTCCTCAGCCGTTTATGCGGGATTTGTAGCTTTTTTTGTTCTGTCGGTCATCTGCTCTGAAATTGGAACGACGCTGTCTTCATCAACGGTACTGCGTCTTGAAGGGAACTGATGTAATAGTATTGATCGTGACAATTATTTTTTCTCTGAAATTGTGTATCGCATGGTGTACCAACAGAGATTTGTAACCCTACACAAGATTGTAAAACTTGATCCTAAAGCGACAAAAAAGATTTTCGAAAATGTTTGAGATGCGTGGAACATGTAAATGGTAAAGGTAATTAATTTTTAAAGTACTTTTGTAATAAACACGTAACCGTTTGGAGTCTATGGCCGATTTATGGCCTCAAGAACTGACCGTGGCATGTATTAGGCGCCATGGTCAACCTCAGCATGCTGAAGTATATCAGGAATTTTAACGAGACTTCTCCTACGCTGCAACATACCTGCGGCCACATACATGATATTTTATGACAAAACGCTTAACTTTAAAAAAAAAAAAAACTCCGGTGGAAATATTTACGTAGTTTATGCTAGTGTATACTAAAAACGAATGGGGTTTGGAAGGCAAATTTTCTTCGAGCCAATCCAGATATACGAGAAAACATGTTAAGGGTAAACATATAAACACATTTTAGAGCCGCAACTCCGTATCTGGTCATTGAATTAATAAAATTGTACTTTCGTCTCGAGGAATACATTTCTACCATGCTTGGTTCCAGAACCGCCTAGTTGTGTAGCAATTGAGGGCGTTGAACTGAAGACGGGGGAAGTTTAATCAAGCCAGACGAAGCTAAAATAGCCTGCTTGGTCATCGCCAAACTAGCCGGCGGTCGCATTATGCTTCATAATAAAAAATCTTTTAAAAAGAACAGACAATCAAATAACGTTCCAATCGGCGTAATTCACTAGATATTCAGAGCTTTCATTTAGAAGCTTTACATACGTCCTTGTTTTTTTATTTATTCCCGGGTCAAAATCACCGACATCAGGCAATTACACAAAAAAAAAATATCGATTAGCTTGATTTTGCAGTTTCTGTGAAACCAATAAAATAAAGTACCCCAGGAACATTTAAAGCGTTCATAGTTTTGAACGGTACTGTTGCCCCTATATTTTTCATAAAAAAGCCATACCTTTTAAACAAATGATTCCTAACGTCCTGGTTCTTCCAAAATACCCGTGCGCAATACCGGGCATAAAATAATAATGACATGCATTCCGTTTCCTCCTCGAATTTCTAAACGCTTTCCTGGTCGCTTATCTATCTCGCCACGCATACGTGTATGTGTTTGTGAGTGTGTACGTACGCTCGTGCGTGTGTTCATTGTGAGCGAAGGTGGAACGCTTCCCACGCACTTATTTCGTCGTCGCTGCGGAATAGCCTTGCGCGACGAGCGTTGTATCTTTACGACAAGGGCATCGTGAATGCCGGCGTGGAACGCTTTTTCTTCCCGATTTGAGATTGACGACGCCGATTTCCCGGATCTTTCGGGCGAGCGATCCGGCACCCGAGGACAAAAGGGAGCCGTGACGCGCATGATGAGGACCGAGAGCCTCGGCCAACAAGAATTCCGAAGCGGAAATTGTCGGAACAAAGCGATGTTTGAATGCATCAGCTGTACCAATTCCCGACTCGTAGATAATTTTGTCAATCTTGATTTGAGCTGATTCATATATTTATATATTTTTCTACATGCTGGGCTCTCTTTTTGTTTTCCTTCGAAAACGGGAAAAACGATGTAGAAAAGAAGGTGAAGAGACGACTGCATGTCGTACAAGTACGTGAACAAGTAGCCACAAACTACGATAAACAAACGAAAATGTTCGATTGAATGTACGTGAGATTGCACATTAGAAAATTTAGGCCAGGAAGTCGCAACCAAACAAAACCACGAAAGCTCAAGTTGCCTAAGGTGCTTTGTGTCGCAATATTGCGTACACTTTCCTAGAAGTCTGTTAACGAACACTTGCAACGTCGAAGGGAATGACAGCTTACTTCTTTTCAGGCACACATCATAACAAAGCACGGTAACGGCGAATGAGACAAAGAATTCGGCGCAAATTGTTTTCTTTGTTGCAGTTCAAAAACTAGAACCCGCTGTAATAAACGTCAGCGCAAGCTCTGACCACTGAGGTGTGACCTGCCCATTCGTTGCACTGCGCACACCGTGAGGCATGCAGAATAATAGAATAAAATACAAAAGTAGTTTTTGTTTTATTTGTATGCTGCGTGATTTAGTGAGGCGGCTTGCTCTGCTTTTTTTCAGCAGAGTTTTGCTCCGCATAACTCTCCCTTAAATAGTGGTGAAGGCACAAATCAAACTCACAGTTTTGACCTGAACGTTTGTATATTCAGTTTATGTAACGCAACGACTGAAGAGCTCGCGTTGCTGCTACACGTTATACATATTTGAATAATCAATACAGTTGGTAGCACGTTTTTTTAGCGGCCTAGCATTTCGTCTTTGCTAATCCATCACTTTAAGTTTCCAGTTTATAAAAGAAGAAAAAATCGCTTCTGGGTATTTTAGCGCGTAGGCAGCAATGTTTTCTCGCTTTTCCTCTTGACATATATTTCTTTTTATTTGTCTTCGACCTCAAAATTTACAAAAAAAAATCGATTAACCCACCGAGAAAGAGCTTCTCGAACATCCATTAACTGGTTGGGGTTTGACCTCAAAAAAGAAAGCACCCTAGGTATATGTCCCAACATTGAAAGCGGATAGGATAAAAAAAATCGCTGGGCTTTTCTATTGGTCGCACACGAGACTGGCTCTTTGATCAAATTAAATAATAAAAAAAAACTTTGTCAGCGAACCAAGGTCAATAAAGCCAACCTTTGTTTATGTTTCTATGTCGGACACCATTGCTAATTCCATCGAAGTCACCCACCCTGCTGGAAAGAGCGTAAATACACTCTGTTTCACCCCAGCTAATGAGCACGGTGAGGTGTATACTCGCCCGAAGTCAAAGCATCGGACATTAAGCGACCGGCAAGTAGAGACTTGGTTCACTGCATACCAAAAAACTGCACCTTGAATATTTTGCCATCTCTCGTGCGAAGCACAGATGTCTCGATAACACACAGCCGTATTTTAAAGTAAGTTCCCATGAAGGCTGTTTCACATGGAACGATGCAGCGACTTGAAAAAGGAGTAGCGCGGCAGTTGGCATTTTGACGCTAATCGCAATAAATATTTTCGCACAGTTCGTGCGTCATGCGAAGTCTGCCCGTGTGGCAGCGAATGACTAGTGTAGCGATCGCAGGCACGCTACGTTTTGTTTTGGTAATATTGTAATGTTGATACTCATAAAATGCTTATTGTTTTTTTATGTAACTAAAGTGAACGCATTTTGAATGATTCAGGAAACATGTTCAGGTGTTTTAGTTGATATATTTATCACGCAACTTTATCAGATAAACCAGCTGTGACGAAGATGGCTTTCCCTATTGTTTTGTAGCTTCCGCATGCCTCTTCCGGTTACTTGAAGCGTTTTACTTTTGGCTTATACTAATGCTTGGCGATGAAGATATTGCACTAATCCCTGGATGCTGCGCCAAAAGTTTTGATAAAACGCGTTCCAAAATGTGCTGGGACAGTGCGATTTCAATTTTAACCGCAGAACGACAGAAATGGTATTGCTCTTTGATAATAATCGGAGCATGTCAAATGGGATTGACGTATTCTTACTCGACTATGTAGATGAGTCTTCGGTCAAAAAGAAGTATTGAGTTAGTCTTAAGAGATTTGAAGAAAAGTACTAAATTAAATCGTTGATGGGTGTACATGCAAAGTGCCAATTCCGCTTAATTTTTTTTTTCTAAAAAAAAAACTATCGTTTCAGGTGTTCACACGTGCAAAGAGTGCAATTAAAATCACCGCATGGTTTTTGCTACTCAAATAATCTAAAAGAAAGTATTATATTACTTGTCTGTTTAGCATCGTATGCGAAGCACAAGTTCGTCTGCTTCCGGCACAGGGGTCTTGTGGTGACGTCACAACAACGAGCTCCGATTGGCTCTGACTGAGGGGTAGTGGGTAGACATCAAAGCAATCTGCACTGAGGTCTACCCACTATCCTTCGATCAGAGCATCGTTCTGACGTCACCGCAACCCCTGCGCAAAAAAGCAGACGACGACTTGCGCTCTGCATTCCGGCTATGCATCGAAAGTGGTCCCGAAGTTGCAACAAATGACGTCACTAAAGGCGGAGTGTCATGCTGTCGGATGTGGCGATCCTGGTGGTTGGTAGTGGAAGCTACGAGCAGGACCACACGCGAGTGGTGTCACGGCGTCACAACTCCTGGCTGACAAAGATTCCGTAGACTCTCTCGTGCTGGAGAGCGACCTGCGGAAGAAACTGGCGTCTGCTACGTTTATCACCACCGCTGTGACACCACCAGGATCGCGGCCGTCGCAAGCGTAGCACGTTTATGACGTCATAAAGCAGAAATCAAGGAACCACTTTTTGGACGTGATAAACACACCAGTTGGAGACGCGTTCCAGGCACCATAACGGTACCCAAGATGAGAAAGAAAACAACGATGAGAATATTCAGATAAGAAGCTGAAAAATCGTATTCTCGCTTCAAAATAAAGCAAAGGTACAACATACACGCATTTTGTTTTTCAAATTTGATAATATAAGTTAGGTCTGATCACTAAATATCCTCACCAATGTTGGCAAGGTGGCAAAGCACATACTGCCCACTTGTTTTTGTCACAGTCACATAGTTGTGGAAGGTACTAGGGAGGAAATCAGCAAGGACGCTTTCGTTCTAACACCACTGCAGCACGGCGAACGTTTGATGTAATTTCCATTCAATGACATTATGCGATCAGCGAATCAGCTCGCGACGATCATAGCTATGAGCGTCGCGCGGGCACTGTACTGCGCCAGGAGTGGCTTGTTGCCGATTGGCCGATCAGTTAATGTCGGTCAATAAAACCGACATTAAAGCTTGCTTTATGGCAGAACAACTTTGTCGCACTGAGCGCTTTGAACACAATAAAAAAATATATCTCCGCTAAACAAGTCTGGCAATTTTATCTGCAAATTATTGCAGGCGGTGCGTCCCTTTTGACAAGATTTCGAGGGCCCTCTTTTTACCTGGTGGTAAACGCAACCTCGTTCCCCCCAAGTCCTCGAAATAAAGGGGAAGTCGAGACCGGTTTTATAGCAACGCTAAAAACGAGTGTGCACGTCCTCGATTCTTAAGGCATTCTTCCCTCCAAACTTCTCTCGAACAAAGGTTTCCCGGTGTTGTTGAGGGCATTCATGCACTCATGCGTTATCGGTCGGTGTACGTCACGTACCGCGAGGATTTAGTACGGCGCCCTTTTCGATGAGTATCGTTTATTCGGACGATTTTCCGCGGATTGTAACCCCAAGTCTACAGTCCCAGCTGAACTCTTAAGCCTTTTCGAGAATTGGCGCGATATGCCGACCATGCTCTGTCCCTCTGCACGCTTCCATATTGTAGGCATTGGAAACATTTTGATTGCGTCCGACTGGATAGGGGCTTTTGATTTGAGTATTCTCAGTATCGCCCATTATAATCATTCCTTCGAAGTTGTCATTATGTCCTCAGACACAAGAACAGTGCCACGAAACATTAACATTTTCATCGGCATTAAATTTAGATCCTCTTCGCTTCGCCCAAGTCGCCCCACTCAAATTTGCAGCGAGTATCAATGAGCTTGGCGCGTATTTTCTACCGCGGCGGAATTGAAAGTTGTCTAGCGAACAAGGCACGAAGAATCACATTGATTCTACACAATAGGAAAACATAACCTGTTCAGTGAAAGGAAAGGCATGTAGCTCAGCTGTCGCTGATGAATTATGTTTGCGTATCAAATCGAAAATCACTAGTATATTACCCCTTGTTCCATTTCTGCTCACAATAATTCATTGCGCCAAAACAGTAGCTAGGTGAAGCCAAACTAAACAAATCAACATAAAAATAAATTAGACAATAATACTAAATTATCTAAAACTCAACCCAAGCTCAGCCGATTTCTTACATCCACAAATGTTTCAAAGGAAAACCTCCGAAGTTGATAGGTTTTATGGCAACTCATCGCGGTGTGGCGAAACACTCGTTCATAAAATGTAAGAAAGGTGATGCAAAAGTTAATACGAGGCTGAACGCAAACAAACGTATAGGTCTACCAAGTTCAACCATCACTGTCTCCCTAAAGTTGGGAACGCAGCATTGGCCGTGCAAGTTTACGCGGTTGAGTTCTGGTAAAACAAACATTCTTTACTTGGAATGAAGAGCGTGCTGGTAGGGGTAAAATTTAAATGAAGGAAGAACATTCTACCCGGACGTCTAATCCCACTCGAACACTTCGGTTCACCTTTTCCGTCTGTGCACGTCGCAAGCGTTCTGATCATCCACGAAATAGCTCGAGAAACTTTAAACACACACACACAAAAAAAACGAGCCCGTTCGAGCCGATAATTTTTGATAATTAAATACAAACAAGACGGAACTAAAAGATTCAAGAGCACCGAGCATGATTAACGAGAAACGCCTCCGGGGGAAACGTTGGAGCGATCCTCTGACAAAATATGTTGAACGCCCCCCATATGCACAAAAAAGCGGACGCGTGTCAACGAAACCGCTCCAACGATTATAACAACATCACCAATAACAGAAATATGGGTATTAGGGTCACCGAAAAGCAAGAAAAAAAAAAGCGAAGGAATAGAAACAAAAAAAGTCGTGAGAAAAGGATTAAAAATGTCGATTTCAAGTTTATCAAACTGCGGGATACCAACAACATGTTTGTGAATTAACGAAGCACGAAGGTGGCGCCAATCATACGCCCGGGGGTTGCTTTATACGTATGAAAACGAGGGAAGTAGGAGAACAAAAAATGAAGTACGGTTAAGGTTATTGCTCGAGTAAGCTACACCCTCCTTTGACCCCGCTGACAGTTAGAACGCAAAGCGTAAACGCTGCCAGCAGGGATACAAAAGAAGATTGCTTTCAGAATAGATTCGAGTCAGTGATAATAAAATGTGCGGCCGGTAACGAGTGTCATCGATACTTGCATTAGTAATAATAGCCTATGTTTTGTTTTTCTTTTTTTATTTTATATACGACAACGACGTCCGCACAAAAATCAAGTCAGAAATTGGTTTACACTCAAAAGAAACATTTGTCTGGATTTCGATTTTGACGTATTAAGCAAACTGCAGACATATTTCGAGCGTCTTTTTATATTTCTTTTAATTCGCGCAACTATATCTTTCAGAACAAAATGCATTCACCATTTTTCAAAAAACAACTCTACACCGAAAGTAGCGCTTCCCATGGCAAACTGGTTTCTGCAGGACCTGCGTGAACTTCTGAAACTTCGCTATTAGATTACATACCGCATTGCGATAAAGAGTCTCCATATCTAAACAATTCCAAACGAAGTGACCTTGGAGTTATTCTGTTTACTTGTCATGGCAAATATATACGTTGTACCAATTTAATTCTCAATTGAACTGTCAACACCATTCTTTTCATTCCGAGACGAGCCAGTGCACAGTGACTTTATTGACAAGCTGTATAAAGTCAATAAATAATATTCTAATATGATTATTTATGTAACTTTTTAGGTAAGTTGGGGAGGATGAAAATCGCGGAGTCGGGGGCTCACGTAGCATCTGGTTGCCAATTCATTCGATGCTATCCCTACTTCTAATAACGCTATGAAGATTCAAATTTCATCAATTCAACCTGAGCACGCCTATCGCTTCTCATATTCTCAGAAACATCCCCAGCGCGTGTGAAGACTAGCGCGCTCCGGTGGTGTCTCGAAATTCACAACGTTCTGAGAGATGGCACTTACTCACCCTTTTGCTCGTTCTTCATCATTCATTACGCTTTGGTGTTCAACCGTCAAAGTAAGGTCTTAACTGGCCCAGACAGGCCTTTAAAGAAACTCGTAGTCACTGACCAGTGACAACCGCGAATCAGCAAGACCCGAAAGCCAACAGAACACGCCAAACGCAAAAAGAAAAAAAAAAAAACGAATCACAACATCTCCACGTGGTGAATGATGTTGATTGGGGCGAAGCTCCGGTGGTGCTGATGATACTGATTCTATTGTTCATAGGTAGTGCTGATGGTGCTGATTTTTTCTATTGCTCATAGGAAGTGCAGAGCTCCGGGTTTCGTTTCGACTTCATTACTACTGCTTTATGGTCGGTGAAATGCAGAGCCAGTGGTTGTTCTAGCGGATCAGCTTGGATCCGCTAGAAGCCGTGGAAACACATCTCCACCGCTTAAGTCAACGGTCCATGTCAGAAAGAGAATGTGTGGTATGCAACGTGGTTATATACTCATTTGAGCATTTGACCGCAGCGCCCTCTCGTCTATAAACGTTGAGCCAATGCATGCAAAGTTTAACGCGATTATATACGCATTTGACCGCAGCGCCCTCTCCTGTATAGACGTTGAGCGGCTACATGCAACGTTTCATTCATGACAGACAGATGGGATGG